>CACRXP010000013.1:1840401-1894728 GCA_902702965.1 Spirometra erinaceieuropaei
TCTTCTGGTGAACGGCCTTGCTTATTTTGACATGTGCCTGAATAACCAAATTTTAACTACCGCTGCTTTGACATGATTTGTCTAGTCCTATTTTGGAAAAACACCTAATTTAGATTTTCTTTCTTTCCAGGGACGAAAAGGCAGCTATGCGCACACTAATGAAGGAAAAACTTTCTTATTATGAAGGAAAATGGAACGCAAACTGTGTGAGGATAAGCGGACTGAGCGGAATTCCTGATCTTCCAGGCAAGTGACAGACAGAGATTTTCGCAAGACAAGTTTGCGAACTGCGAATGCTCTGAAGTTAAAACAGTCCAGCTACCTGGATTAAAGAAGTAGGAAGCCAGTGTAAATTGTACCACACTTACCGGTGAATAGCAGGCTGTAAAGGTAATTTTTAAGTAGTAAAAGTCTCTTCAGCAATCCTCAATGTCTGTAATGCGCACATACGCGATACAGTTACTAAATTCTAAGGTCTGTGGGATCGATAACCATGCTGTTGGGGATAGAGATACTGCTACCGAATTTGTTTTCGGTCAAGGACGCAAAGTGAGACGTATTCGGCGGTGTCGTCTCGCCCATCGGGACTGGTTTCTTTGCTGAGTTGTACTTTTTGCGTTGATTTAATTCTTCGTCAGGTTTTCATCAGTCAGTCTTTGTGGCGCAACTCGACGAAATGTTAGACTACAGCGGATTTTCAATACCTCTGGGAAAGTTCGGAATCAAGTAACAGGAAATCGCCATTAGAGAACACTACCAAGGCGAACAAAATGTTGTTGCCTACCCCTAAACTACCATTCCGTATAGATGGACAATCCACTCCTTTCCAGCAAACCTGTGCTTCCCTGAACACTTTTTCGCCTCCATATTGCTCCTGAATGTCATATTCGCGTCAGGAAAGTGTCTATGGTCAGAAAGGGCTTGAAGGAGGCTGACAACTAAGGCGAATTCATTTGAGATAGGAAGAAGGCGCGTTTCTACTGCGTCAGATACGGTATTACGAAGTTGTGTCATTTTACTGTATTTACCGTTTTACCGTAACAAAAAACAGCACCAAGTCTTGTCTTAAACCTGAAAATAACTTAACTTAGAGATGGGATTAACTATTTCAGGGCAATTACTTGATCAGAGATAGCGTAATTGTTATGACCCGGCCTGGTACCCAGAAATCACACGAGACGTATTCGCGCTCGACTGCTGTCCCCAGCACCAACACGGCAGAGAAAGAGAACACGACCAGATATGAAGAAAAGTGCATAAAAAGTCTGCAAGCCATTGTCACTGAAAAGCTGCGTATATTTATAGCGTCCCTTTCAGGTTCGCTAATATTCTGTCCAATCAGCTTCACGAGAACCGATCGGCTTACCGTAGACATGGTCCAATCAGATCTGACGGGAGCAGCGTGGCCACAGTCACTGCGGGACGCTATCGAGCGCACGCTCATGGCGTGCAACGTTGAGACGAGTACGCGTCCTTTCCTGTGAGACTGATTCTTCGTGGGAATTTGAATATTCCCAACACTAATATAATCAAATCCAACACCAAAATTGACGCCTAGTAACATTTGCGAAGTGGCCACGAAATATTCGTACCTGCCAGCTCTGACAGCCTGCAGTATTATTTCTGAAGAGAAGTCTAACGGTCGCGTAGAACTGGGGCTGAACTTAAGAATTTTGTTCCGAAAACCTCACTTCAAGTTCGTTCAACGAGTTTTAACGTGGCCATGCGTTTGTCACAATGGTTTGACCTCGCATTTACCTAAGACCCGAACCAAGCTAGCGCGTTGACTTTCGACGGATGAAACCGTCACATTGTGAATGGAGCTAATGCTTGCTAACGGCCTACAACCAACACGGCACTACCATCTGCGTCCGCCTCGTTTCAACAAATCATTCTGGTTGGGTAAATTTGCACTGAACAAGCATAGTGTTAGGTTTAAATGGGTTAATAGACTGTCGGAAAATCATCCTCATATATATAGGCCTGTACAGCGTAAAAGACAAATCTGACGATCCTTTGAACTTTTTTCTAAATATTAATTAATCGTTCTTGTTTTTAGAAAGCATGATTTCACAACACGAAAAAGAAAAAGAAGATCTAGTAACTGAAATAACCGAAGTTCAATCCATAATCCCGGATGCAGAAAAACTTCAGATTCAGCAGGTAAGGCAACACTGCAGGCTGACGTTTCGAAAAAAATAATATTGACAATGCATGGAAGAGTTCGAACTAACCTGTTCATTCTACAGTTCAGCGTCATGTTATAACGCGGCTGCCGAATTTTCGTATTGTAAATTGACACTAGGTACCAACAAAGAGAAAGACAAGCTAACATGCCATGTATAAATTTCTTGCCTCTGACCTTCTGCTGCACGAAACCACGGCCCAATCCCTCCTCTACCTGTTGGCGCATCGGATCCTAGGTACGATTCGTGCCTCAGGAATACTGGGGTCCGATGTGTGAAAGGGCGAACTAATGAACCGTACTGGGTATTTTCTACATCTCCATCGGAGATAGCATGATGAGGTCTGAAGATATTGCGTTACTGAAGAAGGCACAGGGAATCAGCTCCAACAGTCGGCAAGAGCAAGTGTGGTATGAAAAATCGGCTAACTCCCGCAGTATGAATAAATGGCGGGGCAATTCCCAGGTTTCGGTTCGGCTAGTATTTTCGAAGCGACTGTTTTCGTCAAAGCACTTTACAGCTCGAGAGAATTCAAAGTACCTACGAGCGTCTCTAGGACTCTTTTGCTTTATTCCGATTGATGCCGTTGGCTGTTCGTTCTTAAAAAAGTATATCATCAAGTCTTAGTTCACAAATTGCTTTTTTTCGCATGTGGACTTGTGTCTGAGGTCTAGCAGATGGGATATATACCTGAAAGAAAGCTGCAGAATTTTTTCTGTCCTTCAAAGAAAACCGGTAAGTAGTAGGTATGATGGCTTTTTAACTTGAACAATTAATATCTAGCATAAAATTAAAAAAAACCATCTACACACACTCTTCTAAAGAGCGCCAGAGTTACACTGACCAATTTACTCGACTTGTAGTGCTATGGCCTCGACAGCACTTACAAAACTCCGCTAAATGTGCCCAGCCTTGACTCTTGGCAGTAAATGTCAAGTAATAAATATATTTTAAGGATTTTTGACTGTGATGTATGCCTACTTATATAGAAAAAGGCATGCTTATGAAGGCGACGACTAAACCGAGATTGTCACTTATGAGATGTTTGATGGTAGGGGACGCTCGCCAATCGTTCTTACGGAACTCACTCGTTCCGTTGTGTCTTACGGGCTCTCTCTCGAGTCCAACCAGCAGCCGCACAGCGACGTATGATATAGGCAGAATGGTATTACCAACAAAGACAAGGGAGACTGGAATGGCCATTTCTGGCTTATTAACCATCGTCAGCCAGTTAAACCCAACCCCGAAGTGTGGAACACCCCTATCACTGTATATTGCCGATCGTAACCGACAGGGCAACGGGCTCGTGACCCAGTAGTTAGAGGCGTAGACTTTTAACTAACAGGTCGCGAGTTCGAGCCTCGGGTGTTCCACACTTTGGGGTTGGGTATGACTGGCTAAAGACGGCTAAGAAGCCAGAAATGGCCATTCCAGTCTTCCTTGTCGTTGTCGGCAATACCATACTGCCTATTAGATGTTTCTTTAAAAGTGCTATACGTTTTCTAGAGAGATGAAATTTTTTGCGTCTCTACAGGTTTGACTAATAATTGGTCGTTCCTTTTGTCGGTCTTCAAAGTATAGCTGGACTGGCCCAAGCTAAATTACAAGAGTCTTCAGTCCCGAATGGAGCGTGTGTGGGACCGTCTGCTCCTCTCGGAGGCCGAACGCACCTCCCAGTGCATTCGGTACTGCCTACGCGCAGACTCCAGCCTGGTGCCGTTGCAGACAGGAGTCTTAACGCCGCATATCGTGGAGGTTTGGGAGCAGGCCTCTGCGCTGGTGGCCCAACGTGAAAAAGTCATGGGCAAGCTAGCAGCTCTCGAGTTTGCTATCCTACACCCACACTATGTTCAGCTCCCACGTAGGTTAACCGTTTTCGTTTTCTTCTTTCTCCAATCCTTCTCTTCTTTCCTATTCTGGTTCTGGCTCTTATCCCCTGTCTTCTCAGTACTTGTTCTTTCTCTTTCTCGTGTCGTCCTCTTTTGCTCTTCGGCCCCGAATTCCAGCCCGAACGTGATGTTTCAGAGCCGTACTCAGGAAGCTTTTAGTTCTCACTCCAAGTCACCGGAAGTGCAGTTTATTTGTAATTCTTTCTTTAAAATCATGTCCTTTAGTAAAAGTGTCCCACAAATTCGCCACGAATGCTCCTGAAAACATCTGTCTTGCGAAAAAGTGCCGTATGCATTCGTGTGCTGTTGTATTTGGTGATACCCTATCGGTAAACTACAAGAAACTCTACATGGACGCGTAGCCACAAGAGAGAGAGGGGGGCAGTTGCTTTATTTTAAAATTATAAATTCAAAATTTTCAGCAAAAATGGGCTCCATTTACTTTGGGCAGAAAATAAGCAAATAAACTACTCAAGAGTCAAAAAGTTCTACATAAGAAGAAACGACTATTATGGGGACAGTTTGAGTCTTAGCTTCTGTATTTCTGTCTATTCCCACGTAAGACGAAAGAGAAGTCGAAATCCACGGCGCAAGGGGCGGAGAGACCTTGCGAAGATTAAATCTGAATACTGAGGATGGGCAACGTCATCCAGAATTCGACCAGCAAATTGCTTGACCGTTTTGAGGTGTCCTTGTTGGATAATTTTGACTAAAAAGGGATAAGAAAGACCTGTATCATAAAAGAGCATTCGGAGGACTCGTTTTAAAATTAGATCTTTTCTGAGCAAAGCATGCAAAGTTGCAGGAGAGCAACAGAGGATAAAAGGAAGACTGCAGACACCTATGAATCGTCAGATTAAGAGTTGAGGTGTGTGATAGGAACGTAAACGACGAATGTAATAAAGAAGTTTACGAACTTTAGTAAAAAGGGACTCAATATGGAGGACCAGTGAAAGCCTTGATGACAAAATAACGCCAAGGTACCTGAAAGAGGATACCTCGTTGCGAAGGACGTCAAAGGATTCGGAACTAGGAGAGGGCCGCAGTCGGAAAATACACTGAACTGATTTTTGATTGTTCATTAGGAGACCACTTTCCTCTGACCATATTGAGACATGGTCTCTTCAGCGTTTGGAGATATGTCCGATTTTTTAGAGGGTGTCCAACAACCACATCATCAGCATACTTAACCAATAAACCATCCTTTTGGGATCTTAGATCGTCAGTGTGTGCTCCAACTCTCCCATGTATATGGGTGTGGAGTTTCTTAAACGCTTATTTGCATCCGCTTATGTAGTTCTAGTCCTACCCACACATATTCATGTGGTACTCTTTGATTTCCAGTGACACGCGCAGTTTCTAGAAATGCGAAGGAGAAGTTATACCATGTAAGTTGAATCCTCCCTCATTGTCTTTTCTGTGTTGCAAACAGTTCAGATTGACTCCTCTTTTAATACTAAGTGCTTTCGCCTCAGCAAGTTACCCCCGTGATGCCCTGGGTTTACGCACCAAGGAGCAAGTGGGACTACGACATGCGCCTTTGTGACAGCATGAATCCGTATTCCCATAGTGTGCAAAATCAAAAGGTTGTTTTTACTTAAGTGGACGTGCCTCCCAGGGACTATTCCTACCCTGTTGCGGTTTTCTGCGCTGTTTGTAAGAGACTGGAAACAACAGACGACCGGCGCTTGGTGTGAATTGCCACGCGGCCGCAGGTGCGGAGGCATCCGTCTGATCAATATCTTTACAATGCTCTGTTCTGACATCCCCTAAGTCGCATCTGTTCGTTATATGGATGTATGGACAGGGAGAAACTGTTGTCGAAATTTATTCTCTGGAAGGTGCTGCCCCGACTAACCATTCATTCTGTCATGAACCTTCAATATGATGAGATACAGGGTTGTGTCCGCACGCAAAGGGAGGAGTAGAATCTCATCCCGTGATCGGGAGAACCAGACATGCGGTTCGGAACATGATTATTCAGAAATGGAGGCCAAATACTCACAGTTTAAATGTCCAGCCAACTCTTTCATCTGCAGAAATGGATTGTCCCTCTGCAACATTTCGGCTTTCGTAAACTTTCTTAATTATAAATATAGAGAATTTAGTTGTCGCCGGATAAAATGTCAGCCTAGAATTTGCACTCTTCGAACAAAATGTTTCCCATTACTACATTTATTTCATGAGGCTGTTACCCTCCTTCGTCACATCCATGCAACATCGGGCCATTGTTTGTTTTCTCCTGCGCTTTCAGGCTTCTCATTGGTACTTGCTTGCAAGAGCATTTTTTACTACAAAATTCAATTTTGCTGTTATTATACGTATTTATATGTCGTTCGCAATTGTGTTTAGTCCATCTCACCATACACTTCTTACTTTTAGATTGAAAGTAGACTCGCAGTTCGCATAAAGCAACTTGCTGAAAATATTATGAAGGCTTGTGGAGCAGTTCTTCTTTATGCAGTAAGCACAACACCGTTCCCAAATTTTTGTTTGAAAGGTTGGCAAAAATTAGTTCAAGACCATCCTGTCATCTGGTCCGTTCACTATATTCGCAGAGAGGTGCAAGCAAGCATAAGCATAACAAGGTTCAAATAATGTTTTTTGCTGCCTTCTTCTGACTGCTACAATTCCAGTCCATTCTAACTTCCATTAACTTACAGAGTCTACTACTTGGTTTCGGTGAAATCGAGTAATTCTCTTTGTTTAGGCACAAAAATTAACGACAACTTCTACGACAGAAAGCGGCCCCACCCTTCAGTGGTCAGCGTAATTGTAAATCACACGAACTCACTAAAGCGTAAACTGACCTCAACCGCGTTATGCTTCTTAAGAGAGAACTTATAAAGGGTCGTGAACGCTCCTATATCTGAGCAGGGTTTCATTTGAAACACGATAATCTTATAATCAGGTCTCTACTTTGTTTGTGGTTCTGTGGATCCTTCAAGATGTTCGTCTATACGAACTCGCCTCTTGGTTTGATTCTTAGGCTGCTCTGTACTGGAACAGAGTGTCTGACACGCACAGTCGCTTCGGTTGTGATTCTGTTTTTCTTTCTGGTTCAACTCGTATTCCAAAGAGCCACATAACTTCGCTCTGATGTTTTAGGATCAACCGTACATGGAGAAGATGGCACACGATAAGAGCGAGTTGCTGTACTGGGTGTCTTCTCTAAATCCTCGGATGAAGGGAGAAGATGAGTGAAAGTCTGGGAGTTATTTCGTCACCAGCCCGTGCATGCTGTGCGAGACTTAAGCTTGCCTTATTCGAGGTTACCTCCTGCTATCTCTCTCTCTCTCATGACTAAGCAATTTTGAAGACCGGTGTCTGGCTATAGTGCTCAACTTTATTAATGTCCAACTAGCATTTATATTTCGGACCCTGCTTCTTTGGAACACTCTGCTGAACGAAAATATGATGAACGAAATAAGTTCGTTCATGCATTCGGATCGCGTCATTTTTCTGTCATCATGTGCTATTTGAAATGTACTCTTGCTTCTCCGTTCGAGCTTTTGGCAAAGCGACAACAGCAGGTGAAGGACCCCGATTAGCTTTCGATGGACTGTGAATCGTCTGCCGAGATATCAAGTTACGTACTGATGACTGGCAGTTGTATCGAAGAGCGGAAAGACAAAAAGCGGAGGTCAAATGGGCATGGGTTAAGGAATAGCAGAAATATCTGCCAGGAGATAGGCTCACTTGTTCGGGGGTTAAGCACTCTTTCAATATTAAACGCCGTAGAATATCTAGCTGGATACCGTACCTGCATACATTCATCATTTCACTCGAAAGCATCGCTTTTGCCACCGACCGTCTTCTATGTTTTTCTGCATACGTCAGCCTACTGTCTGGTGTGCTGCCCCACCCGTAAACCTCCCCCCACATTGTCATCATTCCCGCATGACACGATCCACGGTGTACCGACAGCTAATTGAAGTCTCACCCTACCTTTGCCGTCTACTGTTTTACCCTGTTTTCTTGTATTCTTGGACTCGTTCTTTTTATAGAAACAGACTTCTATTTTAAAATAAACTGATCCCCGCTAATTTTACAGCAGAGTTTACTTCGTATATGACTTAACAGACTATTGAAATTGATGGACTTTGTGAACGGAGAACTTTCAGAAGGACTTAAGATACTTTCTAAGTGACATGCCCTCCTTCCTCAAAATAGTATCAGTTACCAGAGGCGGTGGTGCTAACATGGATGGACCGGGCATAACTGACAACGCTTTCTTCTGTCTCATGCGAATGAAGATGTGTGTGTGAGGGCAATGACAACACAGACCAGTCGTTGTGCGCTTCACAAATGCAGCTTGGCTGTATCAATTAGACCTACGTGTTTTATTTGTGACGGTGAAAAGTTTGGCTGGGCCAGAACGTACAAATGATATTTATAATAATAGGTCTATTCAGAAGATGAAGATGCGATCACTGGAACAAGAAATTTATTGGCCTAACGTTTCGGATTCTCACTCGAATCCATCATCAGAGACATTCGCAGATAAAGGTGATGGTGGCACCAGGAGTGCGGTATTTATAGCACGTGGCTGCCGTGGGACCGTATGTGCACTGCAATTAACAGTTCTCGCAATCACCGCTGGAGTCGTAATTGGTGCGATGGTGGCTTGTCAGTCCGCGTCCTAGTCGTTAATGGCCGCGATTTTGTCATCCGTGCTGGATGCTGGTGTGACGATCGCTCGGAAAATTGGCTTACTGTCACTGGGATAATTGCTCGCCGCACCCTCCCCACGTGACTGAATCCGCTGCCCAGGGAAAATCTCAGCACGGAATATGGTACCGGGAGATCATTGCGCTTGTTGATGGATTGCGGGCCTGAAAACCACGATTCGAACAGTTCGTGGCTCACGCGTTTGTCACCCCTTGCGAGGATTTCGGCCTCTTGAAACTTGAAAATATGACCGGGTCCTGTTGAATGAGCCGCCACCGGAGAGCTAGCGTCTCCCCGCCTCACTGCTGTCGCGTGCTCGGCAATTCGCGTCAGGAGTAATCTCCCCGTTTCTCCGACGTAGTTGCTTTGTCCGCAACTACACCAGATCCGGTAAACGCCTCCAGACGTTTCCTGCCGTGGCAGCGGGTCTTTTGGCCTCATGACTTGGCGCCTAATGGTTGCTTCCGGCCTGTGTGCAACCCTAACTCCAAGTGGAGTGAGAAGACGACTGACGGCTTCCGAGACGCTCTTCACGTACGGAAGAGTCCGCCAAAATTTGGGGCCGGTTAGATTTGGTCTCTGATGTCGTTTTCGTATGCACTGGTTGACAAAGTTGTGCGCGGGTAACCATTGGCTCTCATTACCCGTCGCAGATATTGTAATTCAGCAACCTTGTCTTCCATTTCGCAGCAGTGCGTCTCAACGCGCCGGTCTAGTGCCCTTACGCAACTGCTTTTGTAACTGATCGGCCTGCTATGGAAGTTCAGTATTTGCGTCTTTAATAGCAACCACCCAATCAGTCACAAACGTAGTTGCGTAAGGGCGCCATACCGGCGCGTAGAGACGCACTGCAGTGAAATGGAAGACAAGGTTCCTGAATTACAATATCTGCGACGGGTAATGAGAGCCAATGGTTACCCGCGCAACTTTGTCAACCAGTGCATACGAAAAGGACACCAGGGATCAAATCCAACCGGCCCCAAATTTTGGCGGGCTCTTCCGTACTTGAAGAACGTCTCAGAAGCCGTCAGTCGTCTTCTCACTCCACAGGCCGGAAGCAACCATTAGGTGCCAAGTCATGAGGCCAAAAGACCCGCAGCCACGGCAGGAAACGTCTGGAGTCGTTTACCGGATCTGGTGTAGGTGCGGACAAAGCAATTATGTCGGAGAAACTGGGAGATTACTCCGTACGCGACTTGCCGAGCACGCAGCAGCAGTGAGGCGGGGAGACGCTAACTCTCAGGTGGCGGCACACTCGACGGGACCCGGCCATAATTTCAAATTTCAAGAGGCCGAAATCCTCGCAAGGGGTGACAACCGCGTGAGCCGCGGGCTGTTCGAGTCATGTTTTTCAGACCCGCAATCCATCAACAAGCACAATGATCTCCCGGCACCATATTCCGTGCTGAGGTTTTCCTGGGCAGGGAAATCAGTCACGTGGGGAGGACGCGGGTGAGCAACTATCCCAGTGACAGTGAGCCAGTTTGCCGAGCAATCATCACACCAGCATCCAGCACGGATGACGAAATCACGGCCACTAACGACTCGGACGCAGACTGACAAGCCACCATCGCACCAATTACGACTCCAGCGGTGATTGCGAGAACTGTTAATTGCAGTGCACATACGGTCCCACGGCAGCCACGTGCTATAAATACCGCACTCCTGGTGCCACCATCACCTTTATCTGCGAATGTCTCTGATGATGGATTCGAGTGAGAATCCGAAACGTTAGGCCAATAAATTTCTTGTTCCAGTGATCGCATCGTCCTCTTCTGAACTGCTACCTGGAACTCGCTTATCGCTTCTATCAGCAATAGGTTTATTGTTAGACGTCTGGGTGAAGAAAATTTTACCTGTCGGATCGAATCATATTCCGAGAGACAAAGCAGATGTGAATTATTCGTTTATGACATTCGGCCTCCGACCGTCGTTGCCGACGATTTCCACTGTGTGCTCCACAGCGGGGTGACTCCGGGGACGGTGACTTGCACAGGACCTGCCACACCCTCTCCTCCCCACCTATGCCCAGTGTCATGACCAAGTCCAGATCGGGCCTGGAAGAGGCCGCAGGTGGCTGGCACGGCGAGAACTCGCACTTAGGTGTACCACTACACCTCGTGGCCCACAACAAACATTTGACCAGGACTCTCAACAACAACGAAAACGCGGAAGTGGCAAGGATCCTAGTGTGCGCGGCGTGAGCCTGCAACTGAATCTACTACAACTCCCCGACTGCTGGCAGCTGTCGTGAGTGCGCATTCCCGATAACGCGTGCGGGATTCCGATGTGACTCCCGTGTCGGTCCAGCGCTTCCATCGTGTCTTAAAGCCCGTGGCTCTGTGGACGAGTGAGACGGCGAATTGCAAGACCCAACCATGGTGTTATGGAAACAGTTATCTTTGGAACACCCGAGGCTCGAACTCGCGACCTGTTAGTTATAAGTCCACGCCTCTAACCGCTGGGCCACGAGCCCTTTGCCCTGTCGGTTTCGATCAGGAATATACACTGGTAGGGGGCGCTCACCGATCGTTCTTACGGAACTCCCTCGTTCCATTGTGCCTTGCGGGCTCTCTTTCGAGCCCAACCAGCGATCGTTCTTACGAAATTAATGAGTTCCGTAAGAACGATCGGTGAGCGCCCCCTACCATTGTATATTCCCGATCGAAACCGACAGGGCAACGGGCTCGTAGCTCAGCGGTTAGAGGCGTGGACTTATAACTAACAGGTCGCGAGTTCGAGCCTCGGGTGTTGCACACTTCGGGGTTGGGTATGACTGGCTGACGACGGCTAATAAGCCAGAAGTGGCCATTCCAGTCTCTCACGGTTATATTTGTAGAACCCAATGAAAACAGGCAGAATGCATCAGGTGCCCAGTGGTTCAAGTTATAGCTGTGCGGTACCCTGTCAGAGATTTGAATTAGATTGAAGAAAATAACTACCGCCGACTGTCATTAATTTTGACGAGAAGTGATAACGTTAGCGAAAGACAAGCGATATGTTTCTCTGGATCTTCCAGGTAAGAAGTCATACTGGGTAGAGCAAAGTAGGCAGCTGGCTAGGAAAAAGAGCTCGGCGTGGGTATCGCCACCGTCCGACAGCGACCATACGCAACAAAATCATGCGAGTCAAGGATCGACTAGACGTGGGCAAACAATCGGGTGTTGTTTATCAGATTCCATGTCGGGACTGCCCTCACCACTACACAAGACAGACCGGACGACGACTTAGCTCACGAATAACGGAGCACAAACGGACGGTCCGGAGAGGCGACCCGTTGTCTCAGGTCGCCACTCACACCCTGGAGGAAGGCCACGAATTCAACTTTGCGAGCACGCGGCTAGTAGCGCGGGCCAGCAATAAGACAGGGCAAGGACTGTTGGAGGCCTGGGTGTCTGACACCAACTCTATCAACAGACACGTCGACAAACCCCCCTGCTATCACGCGCTCCGTTCCCACGGCCAAGAGGCGAGACCCAATTTCCAGCCGAGGGTGCACGCAGTCACACCGCCGTGACTCATCTTATCGCTAATACCATCGTCTGCACTCATATGCCTCCCCTTCATAGCTTGACTACCAAAACTGCTCATTTGATGCCGCATTCTCATAGTCTCTGACGCTGGCTTTCTGTACGAGACCGAAAGCTCAGACTAATACGCCTACTATTCCAGAGATCGTTTGTTCATCTTCTTTACAACTTTATTAATTTTTGTTTGAGATTGTGTTGCTTGAGCGCACCGGTGGAGATATCGAAGATTTTGTAGATGCATTCTAACTCGGATATCGGAAAGAAGTTAGGTCAAGCTCGAAAGAAAGATTTAGGAGTTGGCGCATTTGGCGCACGCCGACGGACCCCTTGATGACCATGGTCATTATAACACATATCCTTTGCACATATGTACGGATATGAATATGCACATTTACACATAATCAATAAAGAAATTTAGTCGCCTGAAGCGTGTTTGAAGACATCTCACAGCATACCTTCATTGATGCAGTGCATAAGTGATGCAATTAGATAATGAACTTCGAAGCAGGCTGCAGATACTGCTTTTGCGAAAGACTATGCTTATGAAAAACCAAACAGACCTTGTAATCACAGCAATAACATCAACAGCCAAAATCTCGCTTGGGTATTTTCCGACGGACTAATCGCTGGTCGACGGAGAACTGCCGTTTGTTTGAGCGCGTTATTCGCGTTTGACCGTGTACACCGGAAACTCAAGAAAGTCTTTAAGTGTGAGCGAAAAGTTATGTTCCCAGATGACACGAAATGTCTCGTCGGTTGCGTATTAGTTGCCTAGCGGTCTTGATGATAGACCTATCTGCATACAAAAGTCCGGCAGGGTTGTATTACGCTGCCCAGGTTTTCAGACGTCTTGTTGCTTTCGTACTATTATTGATTTCAGTAGGCAGTTAAGGTTTATACCTTTTAGTATTTGCTTACTTTTTCCGGGTGTGGCGATGCGCAATTGGGCCTTTGTTGCTGGGCTCGGAGTCAGTCTGGGGTTAGGCGTTAGCATTACGTTTCGTTTTAAAGTTATGGTTTGGGTTAAGGTTTAGGGTTGGGGTTAGTGTTGCGCTTAGGGTTAGTATTAGCTTCAGAATTATGATTAGGCTAACGGTTAGGTTTGATGTTAAGATTAAGTTTAGGGTTAGTGTTAAGATTAAGATTACGGTTAGTGGCACGTTTAGTGTAAATTAACACGTGTAAATTAATCGACTATATGCACCTAGAGTGCCCAGGAGTCATACGGATGTTGATACACTTGAGGCGACTAGGACCTAACAAATCCGCCTTAGAGAATGACACCATAAGAAAATGCAGTCGGTGTTTGCCTACGGAATTTTCCCGCAAATGCGGATAGTCTGATTGCTTGAAATTTTGGAAAGCTGCCGAGTATCGGCAATTTTCGCTTCATACTGGACTGGTAGATTTGTCCTCCGTTCTTGGCGACGATCGTTATCAACACTTTTTACAGTTTTTCGTTGCTGTTTTCATTTTTTACCTTACTTTGCATCTTACTTGTTGTGACTTCGCCCAGTGCATGCTGAAAATTTTTTCAGATTTTGCTGCCCTATATAATCCCACTTATGAAGTTTACAATATTCACTGCTTTGTCCATCTGCACGAGGACGTTAATCGTTTTGGTGTTCTAAATAACTTTTCCGCGTTTTCTATTCAGTCATTTTCGCAAACTGCGGTACATGTTTGTAAACGACTTTCGGAGAGACACTTGCCTGAGTTGCCAACAGGCCCAGTGCTGTTGGACGACGATGAAGGAGTCGCCCGGCCATTTCAGTTAACCCGCGGGTCCTCCGCCATTTTCCACAAGGGACATGCCCTGTCCGCAGAGCCGCCTGACAATGGTGATACTTATAGGACGTAGGCCGTGTGTAGTGACATCCGTTTCGGCTAGCGAAATCACACATTGACTCTTTGTTGACTTCAAGGACTTGTTAACCAATTCCATTTCCTCTTCAACCTTGAATATATTCAAAGCTACCGCTTTATCAAGTACTCCCTCCGTCTCTACCCTTTCTGACATTGTTTATAAGTATGTTTCTCTTAACGTTGGTGGAGAAGTTTTCCCTCTTCCACTTTTGCATACTTACAATGTACAGTAACGTTTCCTGACTGTTCAGTTATCTCCAGTCTCTTGCTCTTGCAATGAACGACTGAGGTTACGGACTCTGCTGCTGATGTATGCAATTGTTGAATTGGAAGAAGAAAACACAGTGGATGTCGTGGCCAAAACCTGATTTGTGGGCAAAGGCCGCGTAGGTTGGGCAAAAAGCCAAAGCCATCGGGAGTATCTGCCGGCGAGGAATCTAGAGCTCACTGGGAAGGTAAACATCTATTCACTCAGAGTGCTGAAGGGTAATCTTACTTTAGTGAGGGCCAGACGGTTAATGAGGAGGGCCGAGGACACGGTCGACCTGTCCATCTCCGAGCCTGCCGAATTGGACAGAGGCAGGAGGATAAAATATGTGTCCCATGCCTTTACCAAATGTCCCTAGATTCGTCCGCAGGCTGACGTCTGATTCGGACGATGAGGAGGAGGAAAAGGACATCTACCGTTGAAGGCGGCCTGAACGAAGACTGACTCGTTAGCCAGCGCCACCGCCAATCCTCCGGTATCTCGAAGGATTAGACAAGACATGACGGAAAGCTGCCAAACACCGCGTTGCTATGGAGTTAGACAATCCAGGCTGCACCAGTAGCCTCCTGCCGGCAAGCATATTTTATTACTTTACTTTTTGGCGGCAATCGAAAAAACCAGCGAAACTGAGCAACAATATTGCTGTTCTCAGATCCACTGTGAAGTCGACTGCCTCCGGCAAGAATATTCACGACAGTTCGACCGTCGTTGCCGACGATGTCCACCGTGTGCTTCACAACAAGGTGGAGCAGGAACGGTGAAATGCGCGTAAATTAGTTTATAGTCAACGTAGACTTGCACAGCCTCTACCGCGCTCTCCCCTCCTCCCCCACCTGGACTTGGTGTCAAGACGACCGGAGACGGACGAGGGCGCAGGTGGATGGCACGGCCGAGTCCGCACCTGGGCGCTCCACTCCAAACCCCCTGGGCCGCACTACAAATGACCAGGTTTCTGACCAACAATAACAATGGGGGGCGGCAGGGGTCCCAGTATGCCCGACGTCTGCCGGCAGCCGGGTCCGCCACCACACCCCGAAATGTTGGCATTTGTTAAGGTGCGCAATCCGATAACGCCTGACAGAATGCGATAAGGCGGTCCAGCGCATCTACTACGGACCTCGTTTGGGGAGCGCAATGTCATCAACAACCACATAGGTGAAAAGTAGATTATGTGGCTGAGCGGTCCGTTACAAATTTTGATGAATTGCAACAGTTTATAGCAACTTTGGCTGAGATTCTGTGAGCAGTGCAGTTGACGTCCATTCCAGCCAGGCAGACAACAATACTTCCGAATCTGCCACTGTGCACTGAGGGGTAATACAATGAATTTGTTTCCCGGTTTAGTTCAAAAGCGGAATTTGCACAGGAGGTGGTGATTACACGAATTTGTCTGTATACTTATAACGGCTTCTAGGCAAAACAACTGTCGGTTCTTGGGAGACGAAATGAGTACGAGTTTCATATTGACCCAACTGTGAAAAACTCGACGCCTCGATGGGATTTGAACCCACGCAGTAAGGGGAAGGCTTTAGTACAGGCAACGCTCTTACCACTTGAGTGCGATTTTGTTAGAAATATACTCTGCTTGGTCCCCCTCTGCCTCAGCTTCTGCTGGGGGAGGATCGACAGAAAGAAGGCCATTCTCCGGTTTTCCCCTCCAACCTATCCTCTCCGGTAGGTCAGATTTTTTTTCATTAACATCCACAGACGCTATTAGACTGGACCCAACTTTCAGTAACTCCCCAAGTGAGTAGTAGAAAATTTTTCGGTTCGAATTATACGGAAATACCTTCTTCGTACCTACATAAGATGCCATGCAAAGTGCATAGTATGCATGGCTGTTATTATAACTTTTTGCTACTAAAGAACTGTGGCGAATTCCTGTTTGACTAAAAACCGATTTTCTCGTTTGCCTGCAGGAACCTGTCATGTCGACCGAAAGGGCATCATAACTCAGGACAGACAATCTGTATCTCGCTCAAAATTCTTACATGCCTTTACTGTTATTTAAGTCCCCGATAAACATTTCCTTCCGCCAACTTCAATCAACCAACTTCTGTCGTGAAATTGGTCGCTGCTTATGTAATTAATCAAGTGGTGTGGGAAACTCTAGGTTGGGTGTTATTGGGGTCGATTTGCTTTAAATAATAGTGACACAGCAGCCCATGTATATTTGCCGATGGATCCGATATCGAAAAAAGGAAACCAGAAATGCGTGAAAAGGCGAGCCCCCTTTGCGCATTTTTTTGGTGAGGGCCAACTAGGCCACATCAGCCCATTTCGCAACTCAGCGCAGCCTTGTGATCCAACCGTAGCCACCTCCAGCCCGATCGGGCCAGAGCAGGACAGATTGGGCTGGTACTGCCAGGAAAGGTTAGTACTAGGACAAGGGTCAAATTTGGGTTTCGGGTCAGGATTAAGGGTTATGTTTAGTGTTAAGGTTAAGGTTAGGCTTAGGTTTAGCGTCAGATTTGGTGTTAAGTCGCGGTTAGCGCTAAAATTGATTAGGGTGTGGGTCGAGTCATATCTCATCTCATCTTATCTCATCATCATCTGCCCGTCTTTCCTCTTGCGGGTCCCTTCTTCTGCACTTAACACTACATTCGGTCCTGCAAAATTATAGGAAAATTAATAATTCAATTTAGTAACAATAAACATTTTCATGTTTTTACCCTCTTACAGTCATTACTTACTTAAAGTATGATCATAGCCTTACGACCATTTCCGCCCACGCCTTACTTCACCATCCGCCTTACGCTTCCTTTTGTATCATTTGCCTCCATCAGATTAGCCGTCCTTATAGTTTTCTTACTTTATCATTGCAGTTTCCGCGTTCGGCGTTGTTTTCTTATTTATTTTACCCGTTGTAACAGCTAGAAACCTGTCTGGACGTCTAACCTTAGTTGTTTTGGAATGGATACTCACGTCGGAGCGGGCTTTTCCATTTTTCAGGGAGCGTATATCAGTACCAGTACCAGTGTATTTCAGTGATAGTATGTGTGTACCTTCGAAATCCCTATTGGTTACATGCAGAGGAAGTATAAGGAGAAAATGGAAAGGAAGTAACATGAAAGAAATACAAGGGGAAATACAAAAACTGCACAGATGAACACATAATGTCATGCATTAACAGAATTTAGAGGCAAATGAACTCGGTTAGTTGATTTAATGCAGCAGACAGTTGAAGCACACTTAAGATACAGGAAAAGAAGTAAAACTACAGGCATCGTGGTGAATGCGAGCAACGGTGTGCGACGTAGTTCAAAATTAATAAATTACATAAACATATCTTACTTGAATGTTGGTAGTAGCATCATAAGAACACTAAATCGTCAAAGTTGGCTATCTAGGTGGCGGAAGTCCGGCGTTATTGCGGTACGCGCTCCAATGTTGATCTAGCCTTCGTTAAAAAGTATCTACGGTTCCCGACATAACAGCATCTTCAGGCAAGGCATTCCAAGCTGCAACCACTTTGTTGGCGATGAAGAACCTTCGTGTGACTAGCCGGGCACCAGTCACACGCAGTTTGAGTGGATGGCCTCTCAGGTTAGTCGTAGTCGCCAACTCGAAGAAGTCTCCAGGTCCGAGGCAGCAGCCCCGATTACGCACGATGCGGAAAGCTTGCATCAGGTCCCCACGTAGCTGTCTGTAACTCAAAGGAAAGAGGTCAAGATTAGCTAATCGTGTTTCGTAGGGTAGTGACCACTGCCCAGATACAAGTTTCGTTGCTCGTCGTTGAACCTTTTCGACTATGCCGAGGTCTTTAACGGCCCAGGGTCTCCATGCTCGGATAGTAAACTCCAGATGCGGTCGCACGAAGGTTCGAAAGACCTTGGCGAAGCAGTCTTCATCAAAGGAAAAGGACGCCCGTTTGACGACGTAAGGAATGGACATCGCCGACTTGGCCACCTTTGGACATTGTAACGAAGCATTAAGCGAGGTTGTGATCCATACACCCAAGTCCTTCTGGGCGTCGACTTCTTGCAGTGGTTTGCCAGTCAGGCGGTAGGCCGTGTGGTTAGGAGAACTGGTTCCACTGACGCGTCGGAAGGTACATTTGTTTACGTTGAACGGTAGAAGCCAGTCCTTCGACCATTGCTCGAGGTGGTCCAGATTTGTCTGCAGTCGCGCCTCGTCTACTTCCCTTCGCACGGTACTCCAGATCTTTATGTCATCAGCAAACATTGCGACATCGCAATCCAGTTCGTTTGCGCAGTCGTTGACGTATACGAGGAACAGTGTAGGACCAAGAACATAGCCTTGGGGAACACCACTCCTAACGGCAACCTCGGCAGATTACTGGTCACTGACGTGGACGGCTTGAGAGCGGCCGAGTAAAAAGCTTCGAATCCACATCAGAAACTTACCTGGCACTCCTGCACGGCTGAGTTTGTATAGAAGGCGGTGGTGAGGCCTACTGTCAAAGGCCTTTTTAAAGTCGACATAGATGACATGCACTATATCTCCTCTATCAACAGCCCTAGTCCAGTGTTCCAGACAGTAGGGCAAGTTTGTCACACGGGGTCTGCCTTTTCGTAATCCATGCTGGGAATCGGAAAGCAGATGGTTTTGTTCAGGGAACTGTATGAATTGTTGCTTTATTATCTTCTCCATAATCTTACAGCAAATGGAGGTGAGGCTGACAGATCTGTAACTGTTCTCAGAGACCCGACTTCCGCCATTGTACAGCGGCGTAATCCACGCCGACTTCCAGTCGGATCGCAGATATCCGGTCTCGAAGGATGTATGGAGAAGAATGGAGAGTGGCTTAGCAACTCACTGGCGAATTCCTTCAAAATTTTCGCAGGAATCTCATCGAGACCTGGTGATTTGGGTTCCTTTAGCCTCAACAACTCCGTCAGAACCATACCATCAGTGAACTTAACGGTATCCATAATTGTGGTGTCTTCGAAGGGTTGAAGGGCCGAAGGGTTGAATCCTGTTTCGCTACTAAAGACAGACCAAAAAAATTCTGAAAGGTGATCAGCTTTTGCTCTGTCATCAGTGAGATGTTCACCTTCAGAAGTTTTTAGTGGTGGTATTAGGTCCTTGTTCCGCGTACACTGCCTTTTGTAACCGTGGAATAATTTAGGATTCTCCGCGGTACGGTTAAGCAGATCCCGTTCGAATTTCCTTCCAGGTTTGAGGATAAGGCCCTTGGCTCGATTTCTTTATATTTCGTACGCGCATAGAGATGTGGGGTTCCTGTCAGAAAGCGACTTTTTCCACAGCCTGATTTTTTATTCACTTCATTCTTCAAGGCTTGCGTAAGCCATCGGGGTCTGTTAGTTAACCTCATCCATGAAAGCGGACAGTGGTTTACGATCAGTTCGTGCTGAATTTCACGGAACCGTTGCCAGTCTTCGACTATGCTTCCAACAAATACGGACTCCCACTCAATGCGTGAAATTTCAGCCCTCATTTTGTCGAAATCCCTGCGCCAAAGGTTTCTTCTAACTGTCACGGGTTTCTCGGGCATGGAAAAATGCGAGAAATCCCATAGAAGAACAGCGTGGTCACTTTAAGCTAAAGGGGGTAGGCATGACATCTCATCAATGCTGTCCTGTGACTTCGTAAGGACAAGATCAAAGCAGTTGACTTGTTGACCTACGCGTACTCTTGTTGGTAACATGACGCGTTGAGTGAGAAATAACTTCAGTGCCGTCTTCAGAAAACTCCTATCGAAGGTCTGTTCTGAGCTATTTGCATGGGTCGAGCTCCAGTCAATATGAGGCGCGTTAAAGTCGCCCATGATCAGAATATCCGGCCGCGTAACGAACTTTTCGAGTTTCTCCAGCAGGCAAGTTTCGGCTATGTTGTCCAGTCTCGGCGGTCGATAAACTGTGAGAGGCTAGGCGAGCTCGGCACTTTAACGGACAGCCAGATTGCCTCGGAGCTACACGAAAATGTATCGGTTTTGTCTGACACATTTATCCCATTTTTCACATACGCGACTACGCGTCCTCGCTAACGCCCTTCCCTATCTCTGCTAAACATCTGGTAGCCAGGCAAGGCCAACTCACGGTTGTCCACGTGTTGGGTCAACCAGGTTTCTGTTAAAGAGATTACGTCAAGGGATAAATCGCAGAGGTGGACCTTTAGCTCGTCGAACTTTGATAGCAAACTCTGCACGTTGGTGTAAAATAATTTCAATTTCCGTCTGACGGAAGATGTTATTACATTTTGGTTAGCGCCTTCACTCAATATGTCGGCTGCGCGGTCATTCGGACCGGACCTTTCCAAGGAAGATTGACGGACGCCGCCGTACTTGGTTGTTCTATGTAACTAAATTGTTCTCCCCCTCGCTGAGCCTCTTTCTCGGAAGTCACCTGTGGAGGAACAAACTCCTGCCAACCTACGATAAGTCGTTCTGGTCATTTTTTCCGTTTCACACTGATTCCTCTTTTTGTGATAGTTTTCCATCATTTTTTTAAGTTGATAAGGAATTATGCTTTTTCTTTTGCTATCCTACTTCGTATGATGTCCCGAATGCCTGTGTCTCCTGACTTTTCACATTCCGAGATTCAAGAACTCTAAGACAGTATCCTTGAAGTATTCGGCCGCTCTGAGATTAAAAAATCCACACCCCCTCCAACACCATTCGTGAGTCGACAACGCTTTCTCGCTCGGGCGTCATACCACTGACGTGCACGTTCTACGGTATTTGTGCTCCTACTGCGTTCCGACTGGCTCACTTTGCAGTCGGTTCAGTGTCGGTGACCATGACCGTCCAGCTACCTTTCTGGGGGACGGTACTTGGTTATTTTAGGTTGCTTAAACCTCTTCTCGATTTGCACGCTCGTTGTATTACCAGGTTGGCCTACATGTAAACAAGTTCCTTTACGTTTAGCGATTTTCGGCCAAAATACTTCTTGCGTGTTTTCAATGTGCCCCATCAGTAAAAACCGTATTACCACCGTTCACGTATTATACGCACTTGTGACTCAGTTTTTGAGGCCCGACAGCGTATCCGAGCCTTGTCAAACGTTTTATAACCGCAGCCACCTACCTACTTCAGCGCCCGCCGTACCTGTTGAATGAGATTACTGTCTCTCTTTCTCCAAGAAACTCCAGCTGGTATTGCTTACTCTAAACAGGGTCTAATAAACGTACCAAATATCCACGCGAAGAGTACTAGGGGTAGGAAAACGAAGGCACGTCTAATCCAGTGCATGCTCTCAGTTGCTCTGTTGGCCACTCTTACTGTGTTCTGACGGCATCAAGTGTTCAGTAGTCCAAAAGCCTAGATCCTCGTGTACCTGTACAGCTTCTAATAGGATCCAGCTGAGATAATACTGCTGATTGAGAAAATGACAATGACCATTTTTTCGGTTTATTTGGTGATGATAATAGACAAGGCCTTCGAAAACCTTATTGCTTGCACGTCGATGTGTTATATACAGTTGTGCACGCATTCTGAAAAACTGTCGCGACTAAAAATGATGTCCAGGTAATTTAAGTAGCATTGCTTTCTGGACAAACCCGTATCTGGAGTTGGAGTGTATTTATTTTAGGTCCCGAGTGTCGAGGAAAAACAAAGGATACACATAATTATTCAATCATTTCTCACTGAGCTGTTGGAACGTCGCCTTCGCAACTGATTAGGGGAGATCACTCGTAGTTATTTTACCCCTTAAATGAAGAGTTGGAATCTAAGGTCCAGTATGGCTATATTTGTGCTTAACGTCATTGAGTGCCATCGAAGATGAGACAAAAGATGCCACTGAATCATGCCCTCAAAGCGCAGTCCTTGGTCCAGACAATGTATTGTCTTGTAAGCTAAGATCAACTCTATGGTGCATGTAGTACAAAGAAAATAATTTATCCTGACCCGCTTTTCGAAAACCCGATGATCTCGGTTGAATTCGAACATGCGATAGAAAGGTGAAGGCCTGAAGGAACACCTGTTTGGACAATCGGCTTACTGTGGCAGATTTAGCGGATTCATTTCGTTGCAGTAGGCTGGGCCGGTAACTTGATCCAAATATGGTTAAAATTACTTCTCCCGGTGAGACCTCGTAGCTCGGGTGGCTAGAGCTCTGGCTGTACTCCGGCTTTCCTCTTACTCTCATAGGTTCAAATCCAATCAAGGTCGTCGAGTTTTCCTGAATCTGACAAAATCTATCACAACACCCGTTAAAATGGGAAATACTTCCAAACGCTTCAGTCCTTAAGATACAGTCGATACTCTAGAACTTTTAAAAGCTTGGTTGCGCTACGTTGCACCTATTCGAGACATGTTATGTCCTTTACGGGTTGTGGTCTTGGCGTCTGTACGCCATACTTTAGGTGAGGCCGAACGCAGACGCGCAAACTTAACTGAAGTAGCCTCTATCGATATCAACGAACGTTCTTTTGATGGCGTGCAGTATTTCCATGCCCTTTTTTGCAACCTTGATACATTGTTATGATGGGTTTAGATTGTCCTGCATCCAGACCTCGAGGTCCTTCCGCGAAGACTCTACGGAAGTTAAATTTCTGTCAGGCCATGTGTCCCCATGCTGTCGTTCGGATAGTTGTTTAAACACAGATGGAAGGCGGCAAATGTTTTCACACTGAAACTTAGACGCTGTTACTCGGACCATGTCCGCTGAGGAGACTTTTGATCATTTTGACCCTAGACGAATTGCCATAGCCTAACGTCATCGGCAGGTATGATCTTACGGCAGTCGAGTCCCCAAATGTCAGCAGTAACATAAAAAATGAAAGGTAGGGCCACAGAATCGAGCCTTGAAGAACACCAATAGTCACATTCACCCAGTCCGATTTGCTTTCTTCGATACAGACGCGTTGTTTTTGTCCAACCAGAGATTCCCGTATCCAGTTCAGAAGCTTTCTCCTGATGCCAAGGGCACTCAGTTTATTCGTGAGCCGTTGATGTGAGACAGTCAATGGCTTTGCGAATGTCGATCTACACTACGTCTCCTTCGATGCCCTCTGATAAAGCGCTGCTTTAGACCTCCAGAAAAGTCGGTAGATTTTAGAGACAGAAACATTCTCGCTGAAAACCATGCTAAAAATTTTGTGAGATGTCATTCTTATCGCAATGCTGTTATATGCAATGCTTTACAAGAATTTTCACTGTTTTGCAAGAACGACAAATCAGGCTAATAGCCTAAAACCGCTTACCGCCTTCCTGCTACCTTCATCACAAAAGGAAGCGACAAGAATGAAGTATATGCGCGGGGCAAGGAAAAACTATAGCGAACTGCCTGCTAAGTTTTTCCAACGAAATGCTGTTCTGCAGAGCTTTTGGTCGGCTCTTCGTCGACAGGATGACATTTGCTGACCCATACCACCCCGAGGAGCCACTGATGTCGAAATTTCTGCATTAGTTCACTGTCCTGCACTCCCCACGCGTAATTCTTTAGTAAGCGGAAAGCCCAGTCTTAAAAAGGTTTCGGCGCGGAGAGCAGCCGGGCGGTAAAAATGCTCTAAATAATGGTAGATGGATGCATACGTCTGCCAATATTGCGGGATTGTTAAAACGCCAGTGAATTTGCCAAACAACGGTTGGCATTTTCCCACCCGCGCATATGCTTAACCGTTGCCAAAGAAACTATGTTGACCGTCTTCTACTGCGAGAGCAAGCCCCCTGTTTTCATTTACAGCTCGAAGAAAAATCAGGGAGGACCTGCCTGCTCTGCCGATACTTCCTTAAGTGCCAGATCAGGGAATCCATCGGGCCCAGAAGACTTGTCCGACTTAATTTAACTGAAGGCCCGGCCTACTTCCTCGGCGGAACGGCGACGGTCTCACTGACGGAAGACCCTTAACTCATTCCAAACTTTAGATTTTAATCGGGAATCCCACGGAAAAAAGATCCAAACTGCGCATTTCGGGATAACACGTTCCCACCGCTATCCTCTAAACCCTCGATCTCCTCCCTTCGCCTCTTGTGGGCGTACGCATAAAACTTCTTGGGATAAGTAAGGACTTCTGCTGTCAGCCAGTGCTCGAAGGAAGTTCTAAAACAACTTATATGGTTGCGACATTCATCCCGTTGCTCTTTTTACTAAGGAACTTATATAGGATCTCGATGATCAAAGTTCCTTTTTTCACAAATTGTGTTTTTTCCCTATGTCCATACTTATCATCAGATCGGTCTACTGAGGTAAGGCGCCTGGATTTATTATTTTCATTGAACAATGGGCTCCAATTTGTAGTGGGCAGCCATCATGGGCGGCCTAGAGTCACTTCCTAGCCATTGCCGCCTGAGAGGACAACTCCGGGTTCTATATGCAATAAACCCCTCATTCTGGTTCCTTCTATCTTTTCCTACACGATGGGATTTGACCTGATGATCGTAGCGCACAAACAACACACATTCCCACTGCTGTGCCGATATCAATTAGACACACCGTAACTGCCTGAAAATGCTGACAGAAATACTTTGTATCGTTAGTGTTAACTGATTAGTTTCTTCCGAGACAGCACGTCCCATTGCCTCCAAATCACCCTTAATAATATCTCTGCAACTCTTTATGTTGGTCGACAAAGCCAAATGGCGGTTGTGAGCTCACTTCCCATGTGGCTCGCTCTTTTTTTTACCTAAAGCAATATCTATGCAGTTGAATTGCTGTTGCTCTATGTGTTGAATGGAATATTCGTCCAGCGAAGACCGTAATAATTTGTGGACGAATAGTGTGAATGGGGCGTTTAGTACGGGGATGTTCTAGTCCATTTAAAGGGGGTTAAAACTGTCCAAGAGTAACAAATTATCCTGTGAACATTTAACTTCAGTGAAATTAATAACTCCACGTCGGCTGTTTAATTCGAGCTGGAAGGCCGATGGACAATGCACAGTGTAACTGCCGCCAATAGTCTGATCTCAATTTTGCATAAAATTATGTCATAATTTCGTAGTAATACGCCGGATATTTTCCGCTGATAACAAGAAATATCATTGGATATAAATTGCAACGCCTCCTGCTTTATATTGAAATCTGTAACAACGGAACACTCGACAGCCTCCGGTGTTAATTCCGCTGCTCCTTATTCCTTCGATCAACCAGGTCTCTGACAATATTGTGTGGGGTGTCTGCTCGGAGTCCAATAATTTGAGTTACCAGAGCTTGTTAAAGAGACTCGGACAATGTGGACTCGGACTTGTGGATTTCTGGACAGCGGCCAGTGTCCCAGTAAGCATTTTAAAAACCGATGCAAATACGATTATCCCATCCCTCTTGTGCAAGATATTTAATCTTGCTCTTTAAAGTGAAACTTATCCTACCTTGTGGAAAGAATCACACATTTTGCCCTTTCCTATGCACGGCAAATCTACATAATTTGATGACTTTCGGCCAATAAACACCCTCCCCGCAGATTCGAAGATCTTAGAGACTTTTGATCAAGGATAAGATGATGCGTCACTTAACAGTGAATAACCTGCTCAGTGCTGCTCAGCATGGATTCCTCAAAGCTCGGTCTTGTGACACCTATCAACTCTCTTTCTTTGACGATGTTCTCCAATCTAGGGACAATGGTTTTGCACTTTACACAGTATATTTCGATTTCACTTAGGCTTTTAATCGTGTGAGCATGCTCTTCTTCTCTTGAAACTCTCTTCTTTCGGAATAGGTGGAAAACTTCTGAATTTTATATACATTTACCTGGGCACTCGTGCACAACGCGTTAAGATTTCCAATACTATCTCCAACCCCACACGTGTAGGAGTGGAGTCATTCAGGGAAGTGTACTCGGCCCGCTTTTATTTTGCCTTTTCGTTAATGATGTACCCGATTTATTTCAGAATGGTAAGCCTTTCATGTATGCCGATGATCTTAAAGTTGCATATCGATATAAGCCGGCAGATCGTGACATCGTGCTTGAGCTCCTAAAGAGCGATCTACAGGCTTTCGCCCAGTGGTGCCGCACATGGCGCCTTTCTCTTTCTTGGCATAAGTGCTCAGCCATGGTGGTTGGCGACGACCATCAACCTCAACTAAATATTGAAGGACACGCCATAAATGTGCCTGGGGTTATTAAGGATCTAGACGTATCATACTCCATGAGTCTCAATCTCTCGGAGCACTGTGCCTTGATAGTCTCCAAAGCAGGCAGAATGACCGGTTTTATCCTCCGAAACTTTAAAACTAGGGACATTAGAATGCGCCTTTACAACATGTACGTTAGACCTGGTCTGGAATACTGTTCGTTTTTATTTAGCCTCATGCGTGCTACCGAGCGGAAGAAAACAGAATCCGTTCAACACTTTTTTACCAAGAGAATTTTAGCCGCGGAACACCGACATTTGTCTTACCAAGAACGTTACCGGCTTACGGGCCTTGATCCTTTATGGTTCCGTAGATTACAAAATGGACTATTTTTGTTATTTAAACTCTTATATAATCACACATTTAACCCACTCACCTCTTTAAGACATCATATCCACCCACGACGGAACACTCACCGTGAGGTCTTTTTATTTCTTCCTCAGCACGTACTACTAAATATCGTCGGTTCTTTTCTGTAAATGCAATTGCTATTTGGAATAAACTACCCATGAGTGTGAAAACTATGCAAAATTTTCCCTTATTTAAGAGAACTATTACTCGGTTTTTACACTCAGAAAAGCTCCAACAAGCTTAAGTGCTGGATGCACTGATTGACTCTACGGTAGCGATGGCGTTTGTGGTCTCTGAACACTATGGCTGGTCTCACCAGGAACATTTTCGTTGGTCAATAGCGACAATTGTTCTTCGGCGACTCTATTTTGACTATCCCCAAATTCATGAAAGGAATTGACGTCTAATAATCTCCGATACCGTGCACCCCCCCCCCCTTCTTGACGGTCGAGAGCTTACTAAAAGCTCCCACACATTTTGGGTGCTGAATTCACCGATCGAATCTACCGTAGCGAATGCGTTTGTGGTCTCGGACCACTGTGGCCGGTCTTACCAAGGACAATTTTTTGGCCAACAGTGACAGCTGTTCTTCGGCGCTTCTGGTTTAACTAACTATAACCTCATGAAAGAAAGTGGCGACTGATAATATCCAAATCTTTGTAATCCCTCCCTTCTTGACGGTGGAAAGTTTTTCGCCTGCATTTTTTTTCTCCTGAATCCTCCAAACCATAAAAACCACCGACAACTATACTTTTATCCCCTTTCCACAGGAGTTTTATTTCACTGCTGGCCGAATTTGTGTTAAACGTTTCCCCGACGATGCCTGTCAACTGGCATTAAATAAAATTATTATTGTATTTCTGATCTATGGGGTTTGGACATTTGTCCTTCGATTATTAGAAGACAAGATTGGCGTCGTCGATAGCCATGCTGAACGGGACGTAGAAATTTCCTCTGCATTGCTTGGTGAATCGTTGTATGCGACTTCATGACCTCTCGTAAGTTGCGGGTTAGACTAATTCAATGATAATTTCCCGGAACTAATTTGATTCTACCTTGTGCAACGAGGAGTTGAAGGGAACCCTCAACAGCACTTCACCCTCCTTACTGCGCCTTTACAATAAAATAGAAACTAGTTTACAAAAATCATCGTTAAACCCTTAAAAGCTAGTTGAGTGTATTCTTTCTAGACCACTTGACCTGGAAAGTTTCGAACAAAGTATTTCAGTAATCTCAGGTCTCTGCTTGTTGTCCTCCCGCCTGTTGTTCTTCACATTTCTGTTCGGCTCTACTCAGGGCTTGAGCTGGACATTGTTCGCGATCTATCGAAGTGTCAGTACAATATTACGATGTCCCTCGTTTTCGGACAACTGTTGCTGCCAGACTATCTGACACGGGTCCTCGGACCTTTGATAACCCTATGCATATTTAACAACATTTGTTTTATTGGGCTCACAATCAAACAGTAGAAACGAACTGTCGGTTGTTCGTTACGTCATCTATATAGGGTGCGCCTTTCTCTCATGTTGGTGCGCGATTTATAAGCTCATTTTTATCTATCATTTTAAGTCTCAAAATGCTCTTTTAATTTGTCACGTTTCAGGGGGTTTTTCATCACCATCTAAAACTTCCATCTGTCCTTACGCGAGTTTCACATACATGGAAAACCGCTGTATGGCAGCGCATCCCTTGCTTATTTCCGAATATCTTGTACGATCACTGCTCGGTAGTTAGGTTGGCCATGCCTACGACCTTTGTGCCCACGGTTTTAGAAATTGAACTGGGTTTCCATTTTGTGTTGGACGTTGATTGAGTTTATGCTAACGTCATCGCAACCCCCCCCCTCCCCGGGGAGTAGAGGTGATACTTGTTAGAGGTGGCAAACAGTCTTCAGTTTTGTTTGGGTTCCGCACCTATGCAGTTTGCCGCGGAAGGGATGGCGACATTATTTGAGTAATCTCATATTCGAAGCGTTTGATTGGCCTAACCTGAGCAAACCATTTATCGGACACTTGAGGGTTGCAAATTCTGAGATGGAAGTTGGCTTCTCTTAATGAACGCGTATGCAACCACCGTTTATCTCTTGGGAATTCCTTAGTTTTATTGTTTAAAAGTTATAAACTACTCAGGTTACTGTCGCTGAACGTCTGGAGTTTTCTTACTAATATCATTTCTAGACTTCGCCTGTCTTTTGATCATAGTGTCTTAGTAGTTAGTGCGTCTCATGCTTAACTTGGCGCGACTCATTGTATAAAAGCTGGTTGATCCGAGTATTATGATCTATGCCACAACATCCACGAAAAGCGACGCACCTTGCGGCCCTGGTCTACGGTGATGAGCGATTAGTATGCGAGCATGACTACTCAGTCCATAAGGGCTTCCTGGTCTCGGATGTCGGAGTGTGCGAATGTTTCTCGATCGTGGCACTAACAGTCCGACGGCGTGCATCACGAATTACATTTTTGTCACCAATCTAAAGTGCACGTTTCATATTGGAGTTCTCGCAGAGTCAAGATCCCGAAAATTTAATTGCACCTCACAACGGCCCGTGCGACTGCCAGCCATAGTGTGACAATCGCCTTCTGAGGACAAACAGACCGTGAGTCATTTGCGTTATAACTAATAAATCAACGGTTAACGTGCTAACAGCTAAAAGAACACTTTATTAGCACTTTTTTCCGCCCGCAAGCGGACCGCCTGCTGGCCACCGCGATAAATAAACGCCCACAGTTACAAGCATCTGTTTCAGGATCCTCGTCGTGATCCACCAGCTATTAGTGGGAATTTTAATTGTTGGGATGGGCCAGACGACTCTTCAGTCAACCATCGACTCGACAATGGTGAAGGGGTATTGTGCTTTCCTGTCCAGAATCGACTCGTTGTCACTAACGCATTCTTCTGACATCGCCACGTACATTTGCTAACCTCTCTAGACAGTTCAGGACTTGTTAAATGAGTTCATAACAAAAGCCGGGTGTGCGGTGCCTGTGGGTCAAGTCATGTTTTAACTCTCACATGCCTGAAACGCCACGTGCAAGGCGCCTCGACGTCGCAAAATTGCAATGACTCGACCCGACTGAAGTATTGAGCACAGGAATTCGGTCCTGTCTTGCAGTCAAATTAAAAAAGGATTGTATCAGACGGTCTTCGTTTAAGTCCTCAGGTGAGAGGGTTTCCGACTTTGCCCAGCAGTGCCGTCACAACTGGATTGGGGTTCGAATCTTACAATTGCCTGCCCAGACAACTCGTGCTGTCCTACAACAATGATTTATTCCATAAACTCTGGACAATGACAACAGAGTCGGCTGCAGATAGCCGAAAAGACGTTGGGATGGAGCGCCGACCTCCGTCGAGCAGACTCCAAACGTTGGCCATATTCGAAAGTCATAACTGCCTATCTGTCATGTTTATGGCAAATCCCTTGCGTGCGACGACTGTCTGCGAAATGAATGACGGACTCATTGCTGATAACTCGGCCACGGTCGAGTGCTAAAACGAGGGCGCCGAGGGCCTTTTTCACTTTGACGTCGAAGCCTACGCCGCTTCTCTCTTTGAGTGGAATTTTATCCCTCTCCGACGTACGTCGTATCATGTGACGATACCACCTAGAGACATATCGGCCAGAGCCCCGAGACCGAGTGACAGAAAAGCCTCGGGAGAGAGCGGCGTCCATGTCAAAGGCTTTCGTCAACAGCTTGGCGTCTTGGTTCCATGAGGAGCTTGCGCAAGCATGGGCATGTGTAATCGTTCCTGGCGACCCAATTGTCATTCAATCATTCAGACAATGTATTTGACCAACTTTCTGTGTCAACTGACTGCAACAAACAGTTTCGTCAGGCCGGATAGTCACTGCTTTTTACAGCAGCGAAACACATTTTTCATGGTTGATTTATTGTGGTTCAATCCATGATGACTGGTGACTTCAAGTTTAATCAGGGTCCAGGAACCGTCTCAAGATTTTGGTGGACTCTGATAGATCAGGTTTTGAACTGACAACTTCAGCGTCGCTCTTAGCCATTGGGGCTTCTAAATTTTGGGCAGCAGTATTGGACCCGTAGGGTGTCACAGTGTATTAGTCCGGACTGCGCCACCTTTTTGGACGGTTTGATGCATCCTTGCCATATTTTCGTAACAAAAAGACTGCTGCTATGAGAGATTGATCCTTTTTTCTCCATTTCCACAACTTGAGTCTGCATTATCTCAAAAGTCCACTATAACTGGAGGCTGGTTATCACAAAATTGTTCCAAAACTTCTCGAGTTTGCTTGTCTTTCGCACCTATAGCGCGACGTTAACAGCCGCAGAGTGTAATTAGCTGGACAGATGTCTGATACGCGCCAACATTCACGGTATCTGAAGTATTACGTCTGGCACGTAGACGCCCTTGAGGACTGACAAAAGTCATGTGTCGGCAGCATCATTTGGATGACGGTATCGTCTCTGTTTTATTCGTTAACTGCGAATCAGTTGCTGATGGCGTAGCCGGTGATTAGAGTCTGGGTTGCACTCACCCACTATCATGGGCAACAGGAGCCATTTCAATCTTTCGTATGTACGAGTAATAAAATAACCGAAGTGTGCCCAAAAACCACGTTCTCTAAAGCAAAGGTGGTTTCCTCTGGACTCCGCCCTCGAATTATAGGTAATGTCGTTGTAGACATTAAAGCTTCTGAGCCAAGGGCAAACTCTTGGCTACTTGAATCGAAGTCTCTCGCTCAGGAAGTATAAGGAAAGCATCAGCTCTCCGATCAGTCTGGCAGACATAACCTTCGAATGTATGAAAACCTCTGAATTCACACCTTTCTTTTCGTCGTTCAGTCAGACAGCGAGCTAAGCTCTAGGTATGCGAGCCTTGTAAAAAGTTATGTCTAGTTAGTCGCGCTTACATGGCGTTTGTCGAATTCTCCAACCGAGTTTTCAACGGCTACTTGATTGTACGGTCACCGACGGTGCGCATTTTTCTACCTGGTGTTCTTGAAGCTTCCAGAACTCGATATATGTAAACTATCAGCTTCCATGAATTAAATTTTGAGTAGAAGACAAAGGAGGTCACAACCTTGGAGTCCGACAAAACCGTGCCCCTTCACCAATCTTTACTGCTCCTTGCTACAGCAGGCGATGACTACTATGGCGCCCAAGTAGGGCAGCACTACGTTTTTGACTTTGAATATACAGTGACTGATCGATCTCATGAAATGTTGGCCGAAATTCTGAAATGCGTTTCCGATTAGGAAGGATTACTTAGGTGGAGTTGTAATATTGATTATTGTGTAGCATAATCCTATGGTATTTCGGACTCGTAGGATCTCGGATTTTGAATGCACTTCTTTTCGGCCTCCTGCAGAGACCACACCCGGTAAAAAGTAGCTCCTTAAGCAGCATGCATTTTCCAAATTGATTTTCGATGGTCATATAACTTTAACCATATTTTATAGAAATCATGCACAAAAATATGCTTTATTTTACTCGTTTAATTACATTACCTACACATTTTATACTTGAAGAAGGAATATCTTCTGCTTTTAAAAAAGTTTTCAAGCATGAGTTTTTTTAGGACCGTGTGATGTCCATGCATGCAACATCGTAAATGTCCGTTTGCCTATGCTCCTCACGAAATGTACAACATAGTCCGCATCCGTTGCAAAATTTTATGAACTCTTTATCGTATCTTCGTAAAGGCATAGAGGAGTGTATGATTCTCCTTACGCAGAAAGCATACACATTGTAGACTGAAATCGCTACACGCTAGTGCAACGGCTGGTCAGGCTCGAAATTATTCAGGAATTGGGAAACCATTTTTCAAAACCTAGATCTACACTTTTAGTGTATAAAATATGAAGGCAATGTGATTTTCTACCGAACGAGTAAAATAAAGCATATTTTGTGCATGCTTTCTGCAAAATATACTTGAATTTACAAGACCATCGAAAATCAATGCAAAAATTGTACGCAACTTAAGTAGTCATTTTTTACCGAGTGTGGTCTCTGCAGGAGGTCAAAAAGAAGTGCATTCAAAAGTCGAGATCCTGGTGAGTCCGAAATACTATAGGATTATGCTGCACGATAATTAATATTACAACCCCACCTAAGTAGTCATTTCTAATCGAAAACGGATTTCAGAATTTCGGCCAACATTTCATAAGATCGATCACACGCTGTACCTGCAAAATTGTCTTGCCTCGGACCATAGTCGAGGAAACGCAATCCACAATTGTCCGGTTCATCTACCAATCCCGGAACTTTTGCTAGAAGTTAAACTCCTTTAAAATCTGCGACATTCTGTTGTAACAAGAAATGCGAAGCAGTCTACTATTTGGCCTGTTTTAGTTCCTCTTTAAAAAGGAGTTAAGACCCCGAATTCAACGTCTTTGCATGTTATCTGCGAAGTATTTGTAATCCCACCAATTCTGAAATTTTTCGCATCGGAGGAGTACTGCAGTTTTATTGTACTAGCCCATATGCTAGTGTTTGTTAGAGTTCTATCAGACGAACTCTTTGGCTGGGCAGACGACATAGCGACCGCTCAAATAATGCACAGGAGAGGATCCTTTATGATTGCCACAACAATCGTCTGTCTCATCTTCGCGATAGGCGACAGAAGATCCTATTGCGACTTGCATCCGATCGATACAATGCTCAAGCTGTTCTGTATTCATCTGATAAAATGTCGCTGGTTACTTTAGATATAGCAGTTCTCCCGAACCTAGGAGTTTTTTCTGCCAGGAACCGCCAAAACTGGCTATTTAACTATCAGTAGAATTCGATGGGTTTTCTCGGCCGTTAACAGCGCAAGGCGCTTTTCTTTGAGATATATTATCCTAAAAACGTCAAGTAACTTGTGGAGGACGAGAATTTCGTCGAATGCCAAACCCCTCTGTGCTCTGCCGAATGCATAATGACGTGGCTACACCGATCTGTAGTTGGCCATGCCAATAGCTCTGTCAATCTGCGAATCCACACGAGGGTTCATAAAGACATTGACTGTAACATTCCCTCTCGAATGCAATTACTTTTGTATTTTTTTAGATATTGGAAGCCATTCGTTTGGTTGACAAAATTTGTCTGTAAAAGGACCTGGTGTAAAGGCTCTTTTTCTAAAGATCCCAACCTATCAGCGGAGACGAGATTCCGTAACCGCATACTTGCAGTTTTTTGTTTTGGGAAAAGTGTTTTCTAACCACTTACGTGTGTTTCGTTTTTCCCTACGAATTTTCGAGATTTGACAGCGTAGTCCTGGCCATAGGTTTAGGTCTTCTCATATAAATAAGCAGAGAAGAGAGCCCTATGATAACAACCGGAGAAGGAAAAAGGCAAACCCCGGGAAATATCTGCATCTTTCGTGCAAAAATTGCCTCACTTTACTGTTTTTTCTTCTTTTCAGCTGGCCGCCCAAATGCCTTCATCAGGGTCCTTCCTGATAGCTGTTATTTCATTCCTCTTCTGGACCACCGCACTGGGTAGCACAGACACCGCCCAAACTGAGGAATCTGTCTTCTGTGGCAATCAAGAATGCACAAAATCCATTCGTCTAGGATGGTTGATAAGGGGCTTCAACTTTGCGGACACATTTCTCCCTGAAGGCACCGATGTTGACATTCTCGGTGAGCATGCTCTGCACCCGAATATTCTTCTCGTCCGCTACGGGGATAAAACCTTCTACTTAGACAGTAGTCTAGTGCGCCAAGGCGAAACTCTTGTGCCCTCATTTTACAGGACGGTGATACCTAGAGTGCCGTTACAGCCAGAATTTTCTGAATCGCCAGAGTCAGCCGCTGCTGGAGGCAAGCCAGCTTCCACTCTGCCTGAGCACGCCACTTCACGAGGAACTGCGTCGGCCCAGCAAGTGAAGACAGAGAATGTACATTCTTCCTCACCCCCGCCTGAAGAGCCTAAAGTTCTGCAGGCGCAGTCGAATTCTCCATCTAAACAGCCTTCAAGACCCTCAACGGAGCTGGTAAATGAATCAGAACAACATACATCGCCTCCAAAACAGGCGACGCCTGAGGCTGCTGCTGACAAAATGCCCAATCAACAGAAGCAGGCGGCCAAATCAAGTGCTGAAGACACTGTGAAGGTGTCAGATTTCACATCACAATCTGCTAAGGCTACACAAGAGTCCGCTGTTCGGGAGCCAGTGAGTAACGAAAAGCTATCCGATGACGCCAACTCCGTGTCCTCGCCATCTCATCCTCCTATTGAACCCACGAAACAGCTAGAGATGCAGAAGGAAAAGCTGGCATTATCGGGGTCTCCAAAAGACGCTCCTAGAGATATCCGGGATGATGGCAGCCACACCGGTACCCAGTCTCGTCTATCCGCCGCTCAGAATCAGCCGCCTGTCGGCAAGGAGATTGAAACGAAGGATAAGCCGCTGCAGCAAAAAGCCGTGGTCACTGATGAACTTCATGTCGAGTCTGTCCCCAAGGAGCCGTTGCAAACTGAAATTCTGGTTGATCCTGTTGTTGCCCATGAGACTGTATCTAAACACCCTGAACCGGCAAACCACTTGCCGGTTGAGACTGGTGCTAATGTCGAACAGTTGCGGTCTATAGAAGAAACCGAGCGGCCACCATCGCCTCCGCAGACTCAACCTTCTGGAGAAAAGGCACTCCCTACAGCAGAAAGTAAGTCATTACGCGAAGACGCACATGCCAGCGCTGTGGTTGAGAGCCAAGTTTCAGAATCTTTGTCTTCCGGGTATACGCCAGCATCATCAAATGATCAAGAAATACCTCCCTCTTCCGCGGCTTTTCAGAAGCCACACGATAATGTTGCCTCTAAAGACTTGTCAACAGTTTCAGATACTTCCGAGCCGTCGTCTGAGTCAGCCAAGCTTGAAATGTCCGACCAGAAGACGGAGGAGGAAACCCCTGCTGATGAACTAAAGGAAAACTCGAAGTTACGGCTGTCATCACCACCCGCGGTTAAAGACCCGTCCTCGGAGGATGTCAAGACAGTCGAAGAACCTACTGTCGCAGTCGTCTCGGAAGGTCCTTTGGATAGTGACCGTGAAAAAGACCAAGCAGTGCCTGTCCCTCCCCCTGACAAGGGATTTTCGTCTGAATCCACCGAGTTTAAACCGTCCGGAGTGTTGCCCCATCCTGTGTCACTTGAAGGCGAGGACCCTGATAGTTCACCCATTTCAGAAGCAAACGAAGCTACTTCCTCCTTCAAACCCGAGTGTAGCCCTGAAGACTCATCGCCGCATACTACAGCCCCCACGCTAATTCCACCCCGTCACGAAGACTCACAAAATGCGGAAGCGCCACTTGGTGGTGGACCACCTCTTGAAGCACTGGCCAAGAACGACGGTGGGCACCCGCAAGGTACTACCCCTGACGAAGATCAGCCATCCTCCTCCCCACCTGCAGTCTCTCCAGACTCTCTGCATTTGTCTCATTCGTCTGAGAATTTGATAAAACCCTCGGGAAGCAGTCCGCGGCGACTAATATACTCTGGTTTTATTCAGTGCCTGTTCCAGTCTGCTAACCGTAGTCTTCCTGCAAACGTTGTGGCCTCGAAGTCTGCACTTTCAAGTTTGACCCTCTTTCTGTTCGATAATTTCATTACTCTGGCCGAGAGGGCGGTCACTTTTCTTCCACCAGATCATGTCAAAATGGCCGACGACTTCCTTTACAAAATCATTGGCGTGCCTCTAAGTTTTCTGGTCGCCTGGTGGTTTTTCCTCTTCTCCGCCTTTGCCACCTACGTCCTTATTCGTGTTGGAGCGCACATTTTTATTGGGTCCGGTGATGGTGGTGTGCAGCAACGCTCGCTGGTCGACTGGTTAGCTATAGAGGAGCATGCCAATCAGCTGGCTGCACGTCTGGCTGACCAGGAGGAGGCAAATGCTCGCCTTACCGTCTGGACAATGGAGTTGAGTGCGCGATGTGAGGACCAGATGCGTAGCCAGTCGAACACTGAATCCAGCTGTCAGGCACAACTTCGAGAAGTCAGATCGGCCCTGAACCAGAGCCGGCTGGAGACCAAAGAACTACAAGCAACTCACGACGCCCTCGTTCAGCAGATCTCCTCCATGAAGTGTGATCGCGCCTCCCTGGAGGAGCGGTTGCAAGCTGCTAGTGCCAGATACGAGGCTGCCGAAAACGACTGGCGACTCAGTCGCGATGAACTGGATCAATCACATAACGCACAGGTTCAAGCCCTGCAGGAAGAGAAGGAGGAACTCCTGACTCGCTCTAACACCTATCGGGAGAGGATTGTTGAGATGGAGACAGCGATGAAGGAACTGACCACCTCAAGTCAGAAGTTGGAGGAGGAACTGGTAGCACGAGATAGGGAGCTGGCTGGTCTCCGCGATATGTTCATTCAGCTGAAGAGTTTCGAACTGAGTCTTTCTCAAACGAATTCGGATGCGGCTTCGCTCGGTGCCGCCACTCCGCCGAATGTCTCGAAAGAAGATGGGGCCAGACGAAAGTTGTCTGCCTCCAGTGGTGGTTCTGACCAAGATGCTGCCGACGGTAGCGATTGGGGCGCTGAGGTTGACGAACTGGCCAACGAGGTGGATCTTGACGATCAGCTTGCCGTTACAGAAATGACCAACAGTCGAGAAAGTGATGAGAATGAAACTCAAGGGAGACGGAACGAGCGGCTTCAGCAAGTGTTGGCCAACTTCCTCGATGTTGGCAAGCTAAGAGCAGCCCTCTCTGCCTTGGAGGATCAGCTGAAAGTGGAGACGGATCGGTGCAAACAGGAGACTGAGCTACGCAGTCAATTACAGGAAAAGTTGGCTGCTCTGGAGGAGTTGAACGCCACCCTCGTGCAAAAGTGTAGCCAGGCGGAAGAGGACAGGTCGGCGGCCATAAAAAAGTTGGAAATCCTGTCAGACTACTTCAAGGAGCGCGAAGTGGTGATGCAGCGTGATTTGGGTCGTCAAGCCCTCTCCGAGTCTGAGACTAACGATGAACTAGATTACCTTCGCCAGCGAGCCAAATCCCTCGACGTAGAAGTAAAGGCTCTACGTGAACAGGTATCCTCCACCCGTCGTGAGCTGGTAGAAAATGAGCGAGCCAGTCGTCGCCAGATTGCGCAGCTTGACAAACGCCTACATGAGAACTGGTTGTCCGCCAGGGCCTCGGAGAATCTGGTAAAAGAACTACGTGACGAGAACACTGCTTTGCGCCAGAAGATCGGGGATGGCGAAAAACTGACTCTGCAGCAGCTGATTTCGCGAGGACCGCCGGTGCCAATGCCGCTGTTGCATCAATCCCTTGTTCCTCCTGGTGGACCCAAGAAGTCGGATAGCCGACCCTCTTCGCGTCAATTGGGAAATAGCAGCGCTCAGATGCCGCTGAAGCAGGGATCAGGATCCCGACACACCCCGTCCTTCCTTCCACCCCCGCCCTCGCTGCCTGGGATGCCACCTTTCGCAGCAGGAGCCCCAGGGGTGCCCTTCATGCCTCCACCGCCTCCGCCACCACCACCTGGCTTAATTCCCCCTAAGGGAGGTCTTACCCTTTTACCTTCTGTACAGCGCACTTTCTCCAATAGGAATAGTCCAATCCTGCCCGGATGGGAAGTAATGCATGCCCCTGCGTCGCCGCCCGCTGCCCCACATTCGAACTCAGGCAGTAGCCGTTCCGCCAAACGGTGAGTGTGACAGGGAACTCACCGACACTTTGACACACGCATACACTCACACACAGAAAAGATTCTGAGCTGATCATTGAGATGTATTGTCTTTCCTAATCTTGATCTTCTCGCTTACCCGCATGTATGTATTTGTTCATGGCCTTGTACATCCTTTCGGCATGAACTGAGCGAAGTCGGGTTGTGGTGAAGTAAACTCCTCGTGGGCAGTGCTATTATGCATACTATATTTTCCGCCTTACGTTTTTGTTTGTCATTTGTTTTTGCTCATTGTTGTACGTTAGATTCGGCGCTCAGAATTCAGGCTTTACAACCACAAGACCGGTTTACCGTCGCGACGAGTGGCAACCGAGCATTTTTTTCTTTCTTAAACGCCTATGATTACGTCCACACCAAAGTAGATTAATATTGTTACCTTCCGGCGACAGCTGTCGCAAATGTTGTTCTCGTTACCTCGGCCTATCCCCTAGGTTATATAGTCCGAATATGCAAAGGATATTTGTCGTGTAGTGTTCAGTCTTGAAGCTGACTGGACGGATGAAGAAGCCGCGTGATCACTCCTTGGTTCTTTTGCTAGCAAGACAGGACAATGGGGCCATTTGTAACTATATTTGTCCTCAGCGCCATATCAGAGTGGCGAAATTGCAATTTACCTGCCAGCGACTGTACAATCCTGTGGTACATATTGCGATTGTTATTTAAGTGGTCAGAAGGAGTGTGCTGTATTTTCACGCAGTTAGGCGTTTTGGTTAAAAGACCGCCTTACACGCCAGGATACACTGACATTTTAAAAGCGAGTCAAGACTAAGATGCACACGAAGGTACATGTTGGAGGCTACTGTTTGTGCGAGTCGGGCTTAGACGTGTGATTTGCGAACAACTGACAAATGAGGAAGCGGGCAAGGAAGGGCATCCTTGAATATAAACCCGCCAAACTTGGCTGATTGCTCCAGGTCTTACAAATGGGCCTCAGGACCTTCAAAACCGAATGGAGCAAGTGACGCGGTTCGGTCATTGACGTGCGAAGGATGCCGTCAAGCAACGTTATCAAATAGGGATGTGAAGCGGACCCGCAACAGAAGACGGACTACAGGGGACACCTATGAGTACGCACATATCCTCGTTTTTTAAAAAAAAGGCAGGAACAAGGAGTGAAGAAAGGGAGTGCCTGAATGGTCCACGGGGCAATGGTCGTCTGGGCCTACCCTTGATGAAGACGTAATTGAGCTACTTGAGGTTTATTTATGATCAAACGAGATGCGTCATCAGCGGCTCGTGTTTACCACCGTAAGGAGGGTGCGCCGCCACAAGTGTACAAAGGCTCCAATGGGCTGCAGGAAGGGTAGAGGCTTGCGGACAGCAGCCTCGGCCTAAAAGAGCCAGGTAGGCAAAAGTCCACATCTACCGATTGCAGGAGTATCAGAGTGCAAAGAGGAGACCGGTGGAGTGGATAAGAACACAACTCTCTGTGACCTTCGGCAAACCCCGTTGTGACGCAATCGGGCAGAACGCTTACGAAGCAAAATCACTCGTTTCTGCGGTCTACTAGCATTACTTTAGTCTTCTGTGGGACGGATGAGTCTAAGCAGCGTCAGCTGAGTAGACTGGTAGTGCCTAAAAGGTTCTACGATAACTATATTCCATCCTTGAGGAGAGCAGGAAAGCAGTCTGGTCCGGTGGCAACCTGTCCACAGAATTTCGCAGTCGTCGCTCAGCCTGGGAGGTGACACTGGGTGGAAGGCACTTGATACCAATGACACGTTTACTTGGAGTGGTGTCTGTTAGACTGCACGGGATACGGCATTTTTAATTAGCCGTCTAATTTGACGTTTGCACTGGCTAGTGGACACTGCGGCCTGTCGCGGCACTAGGATTGTCACACGCACAGTAGATGCTTGTTATTTGAAATGACAGTTTTTTGTTCGGGAAAAAACGGTGCGAAGAACAGAAGCGGCCTTCTATGTTGGCCTAAATTTATTTTACCCATTGAGGCTGCTGTCACACCCAATTGAGATGGTGCTAGCGAATAAAGCCTCTCGCTGGTGTGTCATAAGGGCGCTCGCTAAGCGTGTCATTATCGACAACAAAGACGTCCGCTTGTAGCAGCACGCTCTTGTGGAAAGCCCTATCCCAGTCGTGGTTGTCACAGGGTCCAGATGCCCCATGCACGACCACTCAGCTAGGTATCCCGCTAATCGCCATCACCTCGTGCGGGTGCCGTCGCTCAGACGCCGATCGACGCCGTAACTTTTGCCTATCTTACCTAGACAAACTTCGCTCTGTGTGGTCGTGCCACTCCCGCACACGACAAAGGGATGACTCGTAGCTGGCTTTTCAGGGCTAAACAGAGAACCAGCACTGGTTATCGCCATCTGGTGTAGATAACATAAGGAGGACAAACTTCTAGGGGAGTAAACATTGCTGAAGGGACAATCGGCAACAGTTCGAAGGCGAGACTGAGAATAAAGGGGCTCAGGTATTTAGGGAACCCTTAATCACTGTGTCTCTACCGTAAATTGTTGGAGGATGGGTGCTGGCGGGTTGCTGCTTGAGAAACCTGGGTCACGTGGACTTCAAAGCAGTAGATGATTGTTTGTCGCAATAAAAGTTTAAACGCGATGTGAAAGTCAGATGACTGTACGAAGTAAAAGGCGGTGTGGGCAATGTGAGCACTAGAAACTAAATTTTGGAGCGGATGGCAGTTCGCCCATCGAAAGGAAATGGCCACCACTGTCCCCGAGAGGACGCAGCGGTGGCATGCGCGTTGACTGGTTTTTAGTTGGGAGAACCTAAATGGAACCCAACTCCCTCCTTCCACACCCGCCACACTTGGATGACAAGAAGATGTCGAGGCTACGGGAGATGAGCTGGAACACGACGGGGTAGGGCTTAGAACCGCAACGGAAGTCAAAGCACTTTGCTGCTGTGCGCCACGCCCCCCGTTTGACTGCATTAACGTCCATTCTTTTTACTGACACGTCTCTAGTATGACCGATGCACGTTGGAATCATGAAAAAACTGGAGGCATCTGCCTGCTAAAGGTTAGTAAACCAAATCCTCGTCAAGGGTTAAAGTCTTGCTAGAATTGCCATCTGGGAAGAATTAGAGTTTGTCGCTGGTAATTGATGAAAGCCGAGTGCCACAGGGACGTTAAGCTTCCTAGACTTGAAGATGCCAGCTTCAGCCGACAAAGGGGACAAAGTGGCTTTTTAACTGCAACACGTCAAAACGTGCGAAGGATTTTCAGGCGCCGCTAAATGTCTTCCACGGCAAAATGAGGATGCCGAGTGTGCGAATGGAATTGCTAAAGATATTTTAGCACATCACACATGGACACCAGCAGGTAGAGGATTTGATAAATTTGTCAAGTGATGGGCAAGATGCCGGAAATGAACCACTACATTATTTCGTGCGGGCAGCTCTTTTATCTGGACTACCTTTATGAGCGAAACTACTTCCGTTGTGAGCTATAGGAATAGCACGTTAAGACAGATCTTATCACTCTTCAACGGATCCAAACTCATTGCGGAAAACCGGAGGAAAGAGCACGTGAGGCCCGTTATCTCCACGACAAGTTTGTGCAACATGGCTATCTGAGGTCATTCATAAATTGCTGCCTACGAGGTCGCCCCCAGAGGGCCCAACCATCAACACCATTGACGATATGGCATTCTCTGCCATACATCAAGGACGTTTCAGAAGCACTCGAGCGCATTGCTGCCGAGCTAGGTGTTAGAATTACACACCGCCCCAAAGCCGCCATGCGCAGTGGGGTCATTAAAATTAAAGACCGGTTAAAGCCTGAGGAGAAGTCTGGAGTAGAGCATCGCATCCCGTGCCAAAACTGTTCTCGTAACTACGCAGGCCAGACTGGACGCATACTCGGGTCGCGCATGCACGAACATAGGCTGGCTGTGCGACGAGGCGACGAATTACCACAAGTGGGCGCCCAAACCTACGAAACGGGCCATGAATTTAACTTCGCAGCCACCTAAATATTCGCCCACGCCGGAAACAAACGGGCCGAGAATCGATTGGAGCCTGGGCCTCGGACGTGAACTCAGTCAATCGATTTACCGATCTGGCGCCGGCGTACAGAGCCCTGCGCAGTCTTGCGCCGTCGGCCGATGATTATCTTACACGCCCTATAAATGTCGTCCGTCCTGTTGCTGCTAGTTACTCTGACGGTAGACCCGTGCACGATTTTAGACGCTCAGAACAAAAGAATGCTCCGGTGCTCGACCACCTTCTTCTTCTTCTTCTTCTTCTTCTTCTTCTTCTTCTTCTTCTTCTTCTTCTTCTGCTTCTTCTTCTTCTTCTTCTTCTTCTTCACTTAAACCCCGTCTCTGTCTGAGAAGTGACATTTAATGCGCGTTCTATTTAAGCAGTTCATACAGTTAAACTGAACTGTTGTTATTTTTAGCGTTAGACAATTAGGAGGTCACTTTTAGTTCACTGCACGGCAGCTTTAGTTTTATGACCCCCTCTCTCTGTCTCTTTCTCGTTCTCGTGGTGCTTAGTTGACCCCAGACGGATTTGTGTCCTAGACCCTTTTTGACCGTTCTGACAAGCAGGATGGCAGCCGTTTAGTAAGTTTGGTGAGATTTGGGTCCAATGTACCCCAAAATAATGGGGTCCAGTTGTAGTAGTATTGGTCCTGGGTAGGGAAAATCTAATTATCATATCGGTTTGTTGCTGGGTAATGCGGGTATGGTTTTCACCGTCATAAGGTGTTATCATTAGTTATCCCGAATGGCAGACCACATAAGATTTCTACATTTCAGTGGCAGGACGAGGAAAGTGCGTGGCAAATATGCCGTTTGTCAAGCTCTAAAGTCTAGTTCATCTACTTAACTTTGCCAACTGATCCACGTTCTATTGCAACATCTTCAGAGCTCGGGGGAGGTAAAGTTTTCTGTTGGTGTTTCTCACGTTCTCCCAAATGGGACCTTGCTTAGGGTCGTAGGGGTTCAGATACGACCATGACTGTGGCTGCTGAGACAGGCGAGTAGTAATGAAATTTTGAATGCATTGTTACCGAACGCAGGGATCCGTAAGGTGAATGACACTGAGCAGACTCCCCTGGCCTCCTCTTCATTACCATGCATAATAATTTTCTAGCTGAAAGAATCGTTCTTTTCCGCCCTTAAGTTTAGATTAGAAAATGTACGCGCACTCATATTGTGCGAAAATAACCAGTTTATTTTGAAAAAATCCATTAAAACTGATTCACAATCATGAATCCCGCGATAACGATGCACTTTATGTCTAGGTATCCCCTAACTCTGCTGTGGTGGACATTCAGGGGTGGTATATCATGTTAGAGATACGGTAAACTCTAAGGAAAAGCGAGAATTTGCCTATGACTCTTAAGTTTTTTAGAATATCTTGGAATTCGTCTAGCGCGTGCGAATAAAAGTGCAGTCGATGTCTCCGCACTGTGCTAACGAAAGGGAAGATGCAGACATTTAGCTAATGCCGTTTAGCAGTGATGCGGTAGTTAGTGGATTTGTTGGTATTTTGGAGGTCTCATGGTCCTTATTAGTCATAATTTTGGATGCGGCGACTACAAGGGAGCTGCGTATGTGATCCTCTGACCTCAAATGCAGCAAGGTAGCCACGTAACTGAATACTGTTTGCACTGCGGGGGCAAACTTCAACAAATCCGAGAGTGTTTGGTGGGGTCTAAGGCGAGAACTTCGGTGGTGTCCCGATAGAAACGGTGGCTGCTTTGATCTGAATTCATGACATGCACAGATGTATATTTTTGGCTGCCTCGGCAGCTTGCTGATAAAATCTGACTGAGAATCTGTGCTGCTCTTACGCAGCCGTTATTTTCTGTTCGTCTGTCTTATACCTGGTCACTCAGGCCTCTCAGTTTAATCGGAGTCAGTCTAGATATCGAAAGACGTTTCTGAGTAACATTGTAAACGAAGGCTGGGGGACAAGGGGGGTCGTTTCTGCTTTATCTGCCGTCGTCTTCGAGTCGTCCTCCAGACCGACTTTGAGGCTATTCTCGAGAATTCAAGTTACCCTTGCAAGGCTCCTTTCTGCTGAAAAAGCGACTGAACTTCAGACCGTCAGCTGAGCCAAAATAGGGCTGCACTATCGCAAATATTAATATGTAAGTGGAACAGAACCGCAACTCCGTCCTTCATTTTTTTCTACTACATACCTGGACGACATCTTTCAGCAAGCTTTCACTTTTCTTGTTTTCTACCTACTACCCAATCGTCAAACGAGAGTCCAATTCCTCCAGCCTCTCCTAAAGACCCCGAACAGTCTAATTGCATGAATGAAAGAACGGCGATGGATTACGGTTCACCAGACCTGTGATTGTGGTCACAATGCACGTATTCTGATTGGTAGAATTCCTTTTCCATGGTACCTTGCGTGCACACTGGCGTGAAGGGCTGGGACTGTTGTCAGGACAAAGAAAGAGGGAGCAGAAAGAGAGAGATAGGGAGGATAAAATGACCAATTAATTATTGCCACCACCATTCCTTTTTACCCAACCTGCACAAGGCGCCACTTTGTTTTAGTCCTTCATGATTTCCGTAGTTTACAAGTTCCCACAGACCCTGTGGTGGAGCGGCTTGCCCGAAATTACTATACGAAATCCATACAGAATACAATGGCTAGTGTAACTGCCTTTCGATTTCATGCCTCTCACTTTTTTAGGCCAGGTTTACAGCAGGTGTGGGAACTCGTGAAATTTCATGAGTTAGCACAAGAAAACAGCTATAGCGCAAAGTCCACCCAAACTGCGTCCCTCAAAATCTTACGACAGTCAAAAACGATTGTTTTTAAGAAATAGATATAGTTGGGTTTGTAAATTTATACTTACTAACGTAAAAATAATTAATTTTCAATGAAAACTAAAGTTTCAGAAAATGGATATCATGGAAGGACAGATTTCGCCCACATCTTGCCAGTTTTTCTTTAATAAAACTGACTTGAAATGAATCTCTCTTCCTTAAACGGCTTTCTGTACTCCAAACCATTTCAATAAACACAACAACACCAAGTGTGTGACATACTTCTCACTCAATGTTCGACCACAACATTTCATGAGGTAGCCCACCGACTGTAGAAAAAAATTCATATTAAAGTCGGAAAGACAAGACTTGCCTGATTTATAAAGAAATATAGTTCAAATGGAGCGGGCATAAACGCCTCCTAAATAGTACTCAAATTAAAACAAAAAACGACATTAATTTTCGGTACCTCTAGTGTTTTTTCGTTCTCTAGGTGTCTGGCACAGTACGCTTATTTGGTATTTGACGGGCAGCGGCTCCTTCCTAATGTGGTCTTTATGGCACCTGAGATTACTTGCGATCTAAGGACCCCCACTCCGTGAAGCCCGGTACGCCCGGAGCTAGGTATGAGGTCGTGCTGCCTGACATGGCCGCCCATTACGTTCGAGCCCACCTCCGGTCGTCTTTATCCTGATTTGATATGCAAAGCCTGCGTGTGAAGGGGGTGAGGTGTATGCAGCGCAAGCGTGCTACAGTATAAAACAAATTCATGCACAAGTCACTTCTGCAGCGTCCACCTCTTGGGACAGTAGTCAAGTTCTTTGTCCACTTTTTAATTTTTACAAAGAGTACTGAGGATTGAGTTACGAAAAGGACAGCGCATAGGTATACCCCGAAATATCCTGGAGGTCCATGCTGATGGAGCTGAAGAGCACCCCTTACCTTTACCGAAAGGCAAAAACGGGGTGTTTTTCTTTTGAAGTGCATTTCAGAGGAACCGTATGTAATCATGCCATAGACATGCTGCTTTTTTAGTCTAATCGGGCAGTGCACACTACTGGGTGTTTAACCGCATAGTCTCAAGCTAATGTAAGGCGTTGACAAAGGCAGGGGGCTGCTCCGCCCTAACATCAAGTATATGATTACATCAAAGCCTCCTAATAGTGTGTTTATACTCGTGCATCGTCTCTGTTCGAAGTACTGGAAGTGTATATACTCCTCAGGCCAGGCTTAATCGAATTCAGCCAGAAGGAGGCAAACCCAGTGACTTCAGTGGCAAGAACGTTTGACCGGGGGTCGGTTCTGTCCTCAGCTGGGGAAGAAGTGTCGGCTGGTGATGTCTAATAGGCCACCAATGGCGACTCAGATGCTCTAGCTCTTGTTAGGTACATTTCCTGACGTGATGTCGCCATCTCATACAGCCCGTCGTACGCAAATATGAGGAGGCGCACCCTACGTCGCACAAACTTCACCCGAAATATCAGGGCATTTACGCATGTGGGTAGGGCAGGTGGTCCTGCGTTAAACTTCAAGGGGCCAGGGTTGGGGGTTAGTTTTAGGGTTGGAGTTAGGAGGGTGGGTGTTATGGTTAGGTTTGGGAGGGTTAGTCGAAGTTAGGACACGGGAATGGGCATCCCTGTAGTGGTTATGCGGTGAGAGTGTGTGTAGCATGTGAGCTACAAATAGCAGGTCAAATCGCAGATTGGAAGGAGAAGACGGAAGGCACCAGAATGAGGGGTTTATTGTGCACAGAACCCAGAGTTGTCCTCTCAGGCGGCAGTGGCCACTGGCGAAGCCAGGGCTGATGTTGACTGTGTCCAGTCATGCCTGAGAGTCCTTGAGCTAGTGGTGGCAGCCGCTCTTGTAGGCTCGTGGGCCAAGCTCAAGTGGTGTCCAATCAGCGTGCGTGTTGCATTTGCCGAGGGGTGGTGTCCCAGTGGCTTGTTTCGCTGGTTGCAGAGGGTGGCGCATGGTAGCCGCGACGCTGTGTGGACGCAGTTGTGTCGGAGCTGAAATCGGTCGAGTGGCTTCAGGTCAGCGTGTCTGGAACGGTTCGCTGCAAGGGGTGAATGACCTTGCGGCAGCGAGGTCTTGAACAATGGCGCCAGACCGGTCATGATGACTGCCCGCTACATCCCGATGGAATTCGGCTCAAGACTACTCCTGGTACAGGGGGACCTTATTCCTGGGTCCAACCAAGGCTGCTGCAGAATAAAAGTGCGACCCGTATTCTGCATTATGCAGGTGACCGAGTGAAGTCCGTCTCGGCCGGTCAGAAGGTAAAGGAAGATGCGTTTATCCATTGTGACAGAGAGAGGGGGCAATCACTGAACCCGATAGGATACGGGGATAGCTTTCACGTGAGTTTGTCTCTGGTGAACCAGACCCGCACACGTATCTCTCATATAACTTACAACCTTCCTCCTGTCATACTCAAGTGCGTAGTTGCATCCTACGTTAGACTATCTTCGCCTGAAATAGCGGGACACAAGAGAACCCATCATAACCACCCTCTTAAATGCTGTAAATCAAGCACATTTATCGATCAGGTGTACGTTGGAGGTGGAAAGGGCAGGCTCTGCGTCTTTTGTAGACGCCCTTCTAAGCAGCAGCAGCAGCAGCAGCAGCAGCAGCAGCAGCAGCAGCAGCAGCAGCAGCAGCAGCAGCAGCAGCAGCAGCAGCAGCAGCAGCAGCAGCAGCAGCAGCAGCAGCAGCAGCAGCAGCAGCAGCAGCAGCAGCAGCAGCAGCAGCAGCAGCAGCAGCAGCATCCGAATAGGCGTCTATCGAAAGGACATCTGGTCTAGACAACATACGAACTTGTACAGTTCGTACCCCTTCAACAGAAATGTAATCTAGCCCGCTGTTTGGCGCAAAGGACGAGAAAAATCTGTTCGGCAAACAGCGTTGATGAGGAACTTAAAAGGATCCAGGACCTGCTTCGCGAGAACGGGTATCCTGACAGATTTATTGTAAGGAGTCTTGCCGAACGACCGGCAAAACTCATCATACCGACCGCAGAAGAGAAAACTCTGTTCATCGAAGTACCCTTTCAAAGGGACGCGGCGAGTGAGGTCCTGAAAAGGCGCCTTGACCGGGCCGTTTTAAGGACCTTCCCGGCAGCAAGACTTCAAGTCTTGTTTTCGAACAATCCCGTCCTCCGGGGGGCGGGGGAAGGTAAGGGTAGGCTACCAGATTAGACAGTCTCCGTATGCATTTACTCCTTTACTTGATCTTGTGAAGCAGGCTACATTGGTTGCACGAGTCGGCACCTATCCACAAGAATACGAGAACACCCGTGGGCATGACTGACGAAGGGTGAAGTTAAGAGCATACACAGCTCCATCCTCGCACACATAGTTGATTCTGGGCAACGTGTGGATCCCAACGAAGTATTTCGTGTGGTTTAAAAGGTCCCACCTAACTACTCCAAGCGACTGTGCCAGCGCATATTAGCAACAGCAGAGGTAACCGCCATCAGGCTACAATGGCCGGCCCTGTGCGCACAGAAGAACCTACCTGTTCCTTGTCTACCGTGGGCGAGGATGGATTAACTGCATGCATGTCCCCCTTCCCCAGCTTGTGAGGCGGTTCAACCTAATCCTTACTGTCACCGTCTGCTGCCTTCCCCCTCCCCCCACTACATTCACATTCCCCTTTTGTATGAGAAGACGAACGTCGATCGATCGCTCTTATCGCGCACATGTTTCAGCTTGTACCTCGTTCCCATATAAATGTACAGGATCGATGAGAATTTATCGAAAGCACGCAAAAGCTCGTCAAATGCTCTTCTGAATTTTCACATTTGTTTTGTCTGCAAGTCAACATTAGAGGTATCTTACGAGAATAAAATCTAAAAAATCTAGCCACAGTAGTTTCCTACGTATAGAAAGTTATTTTTGACCCCTTCAGATGATGAGTTTCGAACCTGGGTTAGATTACGTTTTGACTGCTTTATCGTACTGCTTTAGAGTACACGGTTGAAAGGGGAAAGGTTAAGACCCTTCCGACACAAAAACTGAGTAATGACAAATGGAGTGAAAACCAAGAATATTTTTCAGTTATATTTCATTTTTTGAGGGGATAACACTATGCGCTTTCTGTTCTAGTCGTGAAATAGGCGGCCGTCTTAGTCATATGACCCCCAACACTAGAAAAGCAGAACAGTGGGCAAAAAACAGCCAACGCGGAGGAGGAATTGATGTGGTGATGAGTGAAGTGCAGAGCTTCCGCAGTCCTGCTGAACAAAAGTATTGATGGAACGCTCTCTGGAAAAAAAACTTTTGATCCGGCTCTCTTTGTATTACATTTAAAAGTCGTGGGTCTCTAGATCGTATCTAACGTCCTTTATTAACTGCGACACAGGGCATCTGCTCGTAATTACCTCTTCAACAGGGCCTCACGAACTTGCCCCCCACGTTTCGTATGATAAGCCGAGGCATGAAACCATTGCGTAATTTCTGAGGATTTTGGCTATTTTATTAAGCCAAGATAACTAAGGAAAACGTCTCCTTACGGAGAACATTAATTTAAGTGGGAAATGGTTGAAGTAGGCAAGAACAGCAGGATTTATTGGCACCAAAAAATTTCGCGACTGCTCTTCAGCTGCTTCCTGTCGCTTCATAAGAGGGATAACGAGTGAGAACAATACAACAGATTTGAATTCATGCAGAAAATCGATGCAGAAACAGCAAGGTTAGGGTTTTGGGCAATGTTGGCCAACATTGCGATCGCATTGCACAATTCGTTTTACTGAATAATGTATTACGAGTAAGGGGAATAAAACTGATTGAGCACCGGAGCCATTTGTTTATTTGTCTGGACTTTCGAACTCCTGCAGGAGCCTAGCGCTAGAGATAAAAGCAACAACAGAGCAGGCGACAGTAGGTGTTCGCCAACCAACTATCAGTGACGCAGATTTGTAGGTGACTGCGAAGGTCTTTGTATGCCGGCACCAGATCAATACATCGATTGACTGACTTCTCACCCGAGACCAATGCGTCAATTAATTCTTGGCATAAGTTAACAAATTAACAGGCAATACACTTTTCTTTCAAAGGTTTAAGCAAAAAATACCGGAGACGTGTGTGTCCTATGTAGGAAAACAGGCACCTGCCCAGTGCATTCCGGTTATGAAAGCAAAACGACAACCTCATTAAAGGTTGTTTAGAAAATACGCAGGTATTATGGGCTAAGAAAGCATGCTGGTGTGGCAATATTGTGACGTGTCCAAAACTACCTAAAACCAGTGGAAATTATTCGAAACGTCGGATCGAGGTATGAGGTGTGCCGTCTTTAAGATAACAATGCACACAGCAACAAAGTGTCTGCGACCTCGAGGATGGACGGTTGTCTTAAGGTGCCAAAGACAGAAGATTATCACGAATGGAAGAGAATATGCGCATCCCAGGTTCTCGTTTAAAAGAAGACGAAGGCACGACCACTGTCGGACACCAACTCTAACAATAGACACATTGATTTGCCTGCAAGTTATCACGCGCTCCGCCCACGCAGCTAGGTGGCGAAGCTCACATCGCCGCGACGGATAAACGCCGTCACCACGCCGGGGGACCATCGTGGGCCGGGCGCAGCACGAACCGGACCTAGCCATGGACGTAATTTCCCCTGCCTCACGGTACAACGGTATAAATGTTCGCACGTTACTGCATTTTAACAGTCTCTGATGATAAACTCCTGTGCAAATTCGAAAGCTAAGTCCAATAAAGCTATCGTTCCAGTGATCGTGCCGTCGTCTTCTTTTAAAGGGAAGATCATTACTTATCCCACTGTAATCACAACATGCGTCCGAATGACCTAACACAACGAAAACCCCAAAAGGGCTTAATCGCTTCCTAAAAAACTCGTGGAACAACTCTGCTCTACTAGAGAATCCTACAGATTATGCAGAAGGCTGTCCTCCGTCCTGTCCCGGACGCGACTGCAAAAATAGTCCCAATCGCCATTTTTTCAGTATTTCAGCTGAGTCTCCAATCATTATGTGCAGCTTTATGCTAACTGACCTATCTGACTAAGTCGAGCTGGTTCCCTCGCATGCGCGTGCGCAGCCGTTGCATCAACCACTGCATCGATTTTTTTTCAAATTCTCACCCAAGTTGAGTTAAAAAGGTGGCACGGAGGCGTTCTGACTATTTGTTTTCCTCATTCTGCACAGTCAGTCAAATATAATTCTTTGTTTTACTCATGTTTTTTTGGGCCATGACAAGTACCTTGTAAAATCATATTCATGCACAATCAGAGCAGAGTAGCTTATGCGATTAGATAAAGTGCACATAGGAACTTAAACTTGATGGGTGTCAATTTCAATTCTTCTTCTGCGTGTATGAGAAATATTTCAATGACTTCTAGTAAAAATTTTTGGATCCTTTCTCGTTTCACTGGATTCAAGCCAGGATTGCCTTAAATCTCCCCGATGAAGAAAACTTTCCAACCTCAAGTTGGTATTTACCTGGCAATTCTAATTAATCTGGGCACATAGCTGTCCCTTTCGCCCCGGACTGCAGGCTTTTAAGACGGGTGAGAACCACCTGTTGTCGCTGAAATTGCTGCAGGCCTCTCATGAAAAGAAATCCTACGCGTCGAACGGTCAGATAACAACTTTTTGTCGATTTGGATGACTGCACTTTGTGATACACGCGATAAAAGACATTTCAAATTTTTCGCCTTAACATATGAGATCGAAAGAAGGCAATGCGATCGGCATAGCAGAACAAAAGTCACCTGATTTCTTGGCGTCAGATGACTTTGCCGTTACTAGGCAAATACAACGAAATCTCTCTGACTCTTGTCTGATAGTAGGCCCTCTCTGTCAACTGAGAATGGTGGGGCTCTTTCCAAGACGGCTGAGAAGATTGACTAGTGAAGCGCGACCCAGTCTGGTCCCGCTAGTACGATGATGACATCCCATGAAGAAACTGATACAGACGCGACCATATAAGGCAGCCGTTGAGAGGCTTTGCGTCATGTAACCTCGAAAAATACCTTGTATTTACAGAGGTCTGCCGTCCGCCCCCTACTGCGCCGACCGGTGTGCCGCTGAGAACCGGAAGCCTGTGTAGAATGAGGTCCCTTAAATTCGAATTGGTCTCAACAGGTGACATTTGGACCGTCGCGCCCGACGATGTCCTGGGCAAGGAGCTTCAGTGGTTGGACATCAGCTTCCAATTTCGTGCCCTTAGCCGGGACTTAGTTTTTAAATGGGTAGACGGGTGATTTTGTTACATAAGTAGCCGCGGAGCATGGAGCGGTAACGCCCATCTGAGTAATTGACGCATCACGAGAGGACGAGTTTCCCGCCATCCAATAGGGCTTAGCTAGCCGTTAAGCAATATTATAACCTTGAACTGATGTGCAGTATGCGTGCCGGCGGACGTCCACGTTTGGATCGCGACACTACGGGAAACAACTATGTCGTCCAACGAAACAAACACCCTGCAAGTCACAGTTTAGCCGGGTTCTTGGCTGACAGGAAGACTATTTGGACTTAACGGGGACCACTGTTTCCGAGAGGGGCAATGTTTCAATACGTGCCAGAGGGACAAGCAAAATCAATTACAGAAATGACCTGCGTCCAATGCTGTTATTAAATCAAATCCACAGAGCGTGTGAAAACCCCTGGCAGTTGAAAGTGGCATTTAGCTTGGAATATAATTATCACCGGCAGCTGGAAACCTGGCTTTATGCCACGTCAGAAAATCACGAAGCGAGAGGTAGGCGATAAAGAAATGCTGTCTGGAAAAGCTTCCAGTTCACTGTGGGAATACCAGGTATTCCCAAGCCAAGCTACAAAGGCTAATAACGCCTTATGAATAGATTGGAAGTAATCATTAGCTGCTTCACTTAACCGTTACTTCCTGGTCATTCGTTTTGATCTCCATGCGATTGGCGAGGTATCAGAAGGCGAGCCCTCCTTAGAAGTTTAAGGAATCGACGGACCTCAACTACCATGCATGCAAAGCAAGTCCCTAAAGTATTCGGTACGCATGAGCTCCACAAACGAGCATTACCAAGATGCATGAGAAATGCTCCTCAGATGTTGCGGACTTAAGACGACGACACCTGGTACTCACGTGATTGGCAAAGCACAGTGTCCTCGTATTCACAAAATGCTCTCCGGACATAGATACGATAGCTCGTTCTCTAACACGTATTCTGCTCGCACCAGTGGTGGCAATCACCAATAGAATCAGATGCTACTCTTGACCGCCTCGCTTGGCACAGGAGCTGATGGGACCGTGCATAGGATCAATTGGTGACAACAATCGACATCAGCCACCAGGCTTTAGGACACATTTCAACCTCACGACGACAGAGGGTGGAGGGAGAGTGGCGCGGGTAAGAAGAAGGTGGTGCTAGAAAGAAAAACGAACAAGTGGCTGGTGGGCCCGCTGTGATGCCAGAATTAATTTCAACAAACCCTAGACTACTCCAGGTCGGGAGCTGACTTTATTCGAAAGTCGTCAAAACAAGTTCGAATCTGTGATGTGCTGTCGGAGGCGAGGCTGGTCTACGGCCAAAGAAACTCAAAGACGGATAATAATTGGTACGGAACGGAAAACACATTGCTTCCACGGCCTACCCAATTAACAAAAAATGGGGCAGAAAGTCATGAGGAAAATAAGTTTTCATATTAGTGGGCAGGGCCCATAACGCATCCAAGTAGCAACGGTTGGTACAAAGAAAGACAAGTGAATGTCCGTCTACAGTGGTGGAAACCACAAATACGAAAAGAATAAAAAATACCAATCAGACCTAGGCGGGTTTCCTAGGTCACGGCCTCAGCGGAAGTGGTGATTGTATCTAGATCGGCAGAAGGGAATGCACGTCGCAGATACTTTTCGCGGAGAGAACATGCGCATGAGACGGAAGTGACACGAAGAGGCTTCTTCGGTCAGAAGTCCGTGGCCAAGAAACCAGTGCAAACTCACGCGCGTTAAATGCGAGCGCGAAGGTCTGTGAAAGACGTATGGGACGGAGAGGGAAGCAGTATATCGGCTGCCCGGCGCTGTCAAGATGCCAACTTTTGTCGCCTTCGCTCCCGACGAGCTGCCTCAGCAGCGATGTCTTCCTCGTCTTCTTTCGCACCCAGTCGAGCGCTGAAATTTTGAGCAGGGTAGGAAAAGTCACTCTTAAGCGTGGAATTCGGGCAAAAAAGCATACAGGACACCCTAAGGTCGTGCGTCAGCCTC
>CACRXP010000013.1:1904576-1917387 GCA_902702965.1 Spirometra erinaceieuropaei
ACATCTCTTCAAGCTACGTGTGCCCCAGGGTAGATTGAATGTGAGGAAGTATTTCTTCTCCAACTGTGTCGTGGAACCGTGGAATAACCTGCCCGAGACGATTGTTATGTCTCAACCTGTGGAGACATTTAAATGTCGGTTCAACAGAAATATGCTGTAGCAACAAGCCATTGATCTATGTAAATCGATGTCTGCATTCACTTTATCCTGTAATTTCTTCGCATTTTGCCTATTCATCGATTTTTTATGTACAAATAGGGAGTTTAAAGGCGCAAGACTATTTCCCTCAAATACACTGACTTACTGACATACAATACAGGAGTTTGCGAGATTAACTAAAACATTCCACACAAAACGTGCAGTGATAATCCCTGATGCATGCTTCATCCCCCCTAGTTTTAAAAGTCATGTATCTGTATAAATGATGATATTTGGCATGTGCTTATCGTCACCAGTCCTGCGGCCATCAATTTGAACCAGCTTCCTAACTCTCACTCAGTAGGTACGCGCAATATCCCAAACTCTCCTATAAAACAGCTAGGAGATTTGCCTCCTCTGCTTAGCAAACTCTTTTCAGTATTTCTTGTAAATGGCTTCTTCCCTGACTATTGGAAAACTTCTATAATTATTCCAGTATTTAAGTCTGGCTGTCGTTCTGACGTACAGAACTATCGAGGTGTCCACAAAACGCCCTCCCTTGCTAAAACCTTTGAAAAAATTAACGCTCCGAAAATAACCGATTTTTGCTTACCCAATCAAGTTATTAGCCCTTCCCAGCATGGTTTTTTACCAGATCGCTCTTGTGAAAAATGCCATTTGGCGTTTCTCAATCTATTTACTTCTCTTCGTAATGATCATCTATCTGTTGTCGTTATTAATTTTGATCTTAGTAAAGCCTTTGATAAAGTGACACATAAAAGGCTCTTTGTTAAATTAGAATCTCTGGAAATTCGCAGTCCCCTAATGGACTTTATCATGTCATATCTGTCTAATCGCGAAAAAAAATGTGGTGGGATCTGCACTTTCCAGAGGAAGCCCTGCTGTAAGTGGTGTCATACAAGGCACCGTTTTAGTTCCTCTTTTGTTCCTGATGTACATAAATGATATCTCGGCGGAAGTAAAATATTCTCGGTCATTTATTTATGCCAATGATCTCAAATGTGTATATTCTTTCAATAAATCTATCAGACTTCATTGCTTGGAGCACGGATCAGGGAAGGACAGCAGTCGAACTGCCTTGATTTTATTTTTACCCGAGAGGAGGAAAATGTGTTAGACCTGCAGGACCGACAGCCATTAGGGTCAAGCGACCACATCACGCTCTTCTTCGAGTACTCACTGTTTTCCAAACCCGTCCAACTCGAGAGGTGGGAGAGGAACATTTGGAAAGGATACTATTCTCTCATGAGGAGGAAAGCGGCAGCTATATCATGGGAGACTGAACTGCATGGTCGAGCAAACGATAACTGGAATACTTTCAGTTCCTTACTGAAAGAGATTGTTTATTCCAATTGTCCTCTCAGAAGAAAGACAATCACTAACCGCCCAAAATGGATAAACACGGACTTAAAGACCTCTTTCAGGAAAAGGAATCGTCTGTGGAGGCGTTACAGACTAACTGGCCCCGAGGAACACTTACAGGAATATAAGCGGCAACGAAACGTCTGTAAAAGTGAGGCCTCAAAGCTGCGAAAGAAGTTTGAACTGAACACACTCCGAACTTCGTTGGAGCATCCGAAAATTCTATATGGTTAATTACGAAGTACTAAAAGGTCTCAGGAGCTGATCCCTGCCCTTAGGTCTGCAAATGGAAAAGTGGAGATTGATGACCAGGTTAAAGCGTCCCTCCTTTCCGACTTCTTTCAGTCCGTCTTCACCCGAGAACCTAGTTCTATATTTGCCCATCCATCCATTCGTCAAGCAACCTCTCCTCCCATTACTCTTCCCCGTCCTATCCCCTCCCTACCCTCCTTAACCGAGGAACCACTCTTTTTATCTATCATAGTTAGGGCCGAGCTACTCCGGCTGAAACCTGCCAAATCGCCTGGCCCAGATAGAATTCCCGCCCTAGCACTTCGCGAACTTGCTAATGAACTGTGCAAACCCTTATCCGCAATATTTCAAAAGTCGTTTGAAGACGGCGAGCTCCCGGAAGAATCGAAGTGCGCACTCATTACTCCGATCCATAAAGGAGGCTCAAGACTTGACTGCGGAAATTATCGTCCTGTCAGTCTTACTTGCATCGCGTGCAAAATAATGGAACGCATTATCAAAAGACACTTGATGAAATACCTGGAACAGAACAAAATATTGTGTGATGCCCAACCTGGCTTTCGTCCAGGGCGCTCCTGCCTAACGAGCGTTCTTTACTCGCACGAGAAATGGACACAGCTACCGATAAGGGTTTTCCCGTAGATGTCATATTTTTTGACTTCAAGAAGGTCTTTGACAGTGTCCCACACAGGCTTCTTTTGCAAAAGATCTGGGATGTAGGAATTCAAGGAAGAATGTTTAAGTGGATCAGGAGTTTTCTGTCCTCCAGACTACAAAGAGTCGTCGTTAGTAATTCTGCCTCGGAATGGGTAAAGGTGGAAAGTGGTGTCCCGCAGGGTTTTGTCTTAGGCCCAGTACTCTTCCTGATTTATGTTAATGACTGCATCAGCGAAGTGAATTGCGAGGCTCTCATGTTCGCGGACGACATTAAAATATGGAGTGAAGTCAAGTGTGATGATGACGCAGAGAAGTTGCAGTCGAACATCAACAAACTGTGTGCTTGGTCGAACAGATGGCTTTTGAAGTTTAACGTCTCCAAATGCGTGGTTTTGCACCAGAAAACCGGCCGCAATGCCTCTCCCAAACACCAGTACTATATTGAGGGGACGAGGTTCGAAACTGAGGAAAGACACAGAGATCTGGGTGTATAGACGACCACAAATATATCGCCATCAGAACACTGTAGAAAGATGGTCCAGAAGGCAACTAGTACCCTACACTGGATCAGACGTGCATTTAAAATATTTCCTCCCGAACTTTTCGAAAGACTCTTTGGTGTCTTTGTAAGACCTCATCTAGAGTATGGAATGCCAGCAGCTTCACCATGGATGAGGAAGTACACCAACTCAGATAGATAGATAATTTTTATTAAAGACCCGTCGGGGTCCCATCAAAGCAAGTTAAAATAAATTTACATGCGAGTTTTAGACGAGGCAGGCCGAATCTTTACAAAATGCAATTCATAGTTTCTGAATTATTAGTTCATTGAGAAACATGATAATTGAAGGGTGAAAAAAAACTCCTTAAAAAAGTTAAAAATGATTGGATTAATTTTACAGGAGAAAAAAACCCTTAATAAAAATAACGACAGAAAAAAGCGAGCAGGACTGGCCTGTAGGTGGTGGTATATAACGGAATGTTATCGGTCATCGACAGGGTAGCAATAAATCTCAGCCTTGAGGGGCACGAATGTGGGTCAGATAGGACTGGCTTGCATATGGCATTGTATACGGGATTCACAATTGAGATCGTCTGGGTCGGATTGATACGCCGCATCAAAGAGGCCAGACGAAAGGAACCCAGATGCGATCGACCACAGCAGGCTTCCAGCTCAGCCGAGCAGTGGGGAAGGGAGGTACGACCGAACTACTAGTAGACAGTGAAACTGAGGGTTCATCCGTGAGCGCCGACAGACCGCATGAGGTCGGAATGCGGGAGGTGACATCATAAACCACGAAAATTGTCGCTATGGGGAAGGCGTGATAGCAGTGGATTAAGAAACCAAGGCAAAACAGGGGTTTCTAATGATATAATTAAGAGTTACCACTTAATCTACCACTAAATCCCAGGAGGACCCTTCTCGAAGTCAAGAATCTGAGTTTTCGGAAATGAGACCGTTAACAGTGCCTTTATGCTTTCCGGTGTAAGATGTTTGCGCAATTTCGACTTGAATACCAGTAACTTAGGCGATAATCTAATTTCAGGCGGAAGATTATTCCAAAGGAAGGTATATTTGGAAGCAAAGAAGAGGGAGCGCTTAGATGTAGTACAAATAGGCGGCGGAATCACCATGCAGGAGTTGCGCGTGGCATAAGACCGATCTCTCGGAGTGAGAGTGCCAATGAGCGGAAGACTGGAGCTAGAGTTAATGCGAAAAAGTAAGCAAAGGCCAGCTTCGAGTCTTCTAACCCACAAAAACTTAATGTTCGCCAGCTGACATCTCTGAGTATAACAAGTACCGGATGCGACTTGAGAGAACAGTTTCCGGGTAAAAACCCTCTGAACATTTTCGATTTTATTACGGTCGCAGGCGTTCATTAAACCGAAGAAAGGACAGCAATATTCGAGGACTGGAAGAACAAACATTTGATAAAGTCTTAGCTTCATTTCCGGAAGGAAAAAATGGCCGAAGCCCAACAGGCGGCCACGGTGAGAAATCTTCTCTAGGTGGGTCGGGTACAACGGGATGGCGGTTTTGAGGGGAAGAACGGGTGGGGTAAACGGCAAAGGGCACTGGATTGACAGCTGGATGCCGAAAAATGTTGAAAATCGCAGAAAAATAAATATTTGTTTTAATGAAGTCAAAATACCGCAGGATGGCGCGCAAATAGGGAAAACCGTAGGCAATGACCAATCGAAGGAGGGCTGGCCGGGGACGTGATGTGATTAGCGGCCGGGGCGAGTAAACCTGAACCGCCAAGCGGCTAACCAATGGGATCGTTGGCGCCGCACTTGAAAGTGGTGTGCATTAAGTGGACGGGAAACGGACGATGCGCAAGGGGGACGTGAGGGGACAGCGGCGTACTGCGGTTGGGTAGGAGTATTTGAATAAACCGCTTATGACAATTGCGTCACTTCCCAGCCCCTTACTGACCCCCTCCTCAACCCCTCTCTATTTGTTATATCGGTGACCTCCACGGCATGCACCGTTTAATACGCATAACGCGAACAATGTTTAGGATACCTAGACGTACTCCAACACCACCGCACCAACCTACAGCAAGTCGGCAAACTCCCGTACTTGGCGGTCGCTGTTTTACGGCATTTGTAAGTATCCATGGTGAGAGCAGTTTGTAGGCCTACGTAACCCTTTTAAGTTTAAATTTATCCGCCGTAACCGAAATTGGGGGACCAGGCGTGGAAGTACAGATAGACGAGACGCTCATAAGTCGCCGCAAATATAACAGGGGACGACCGCGGCGGCAGTTGTGGGTCGTAGGTATGTACGATACACGCAGGCGGAAAGCCCTATTTGAGAAGATTAACAACCGCAGCTGGGAGGCCCTGAGGCTCGTCATAAGAAAGTGGGTGGCTGCTGGTAGTGTTATCGTAACCGATGAGTGGAAGGGTTACACCCGCCTGCCGTCCGTAGGTTATAAGCACTGCACTGTCAACCACCGTAGGGGCTTCCTGAATCCCACAACGGGACGGCATACGAACGCCATAGAGGCCTACTGGAGCAGATTAAAAGGAAACCCTAATAGCAAGCGAGCTCGCCGCGAGCCGGTGTACTCGGGGGGGGAGGGGGGGTGGGGGGGTAGTGGGTCTTTAGCCTGCTGGCAGTTTGGATTGGTTCCCGGGTCGGCTGCGCCGGCGTCGCGAAGGGCGCAAGCGGCCGCGCATAGTTGCACTTGATTATCGATTAGCTTCGGTGCCCGATAGTCCTCTGGCTCTTGCCGGCGCCACTTTTTGCTCTCACGCTGCACAGCACACACCGTGTCTCGCTCTACGCTGACATTGCCTACCCTAACTGTCTTTGTCTTTGTGTTCCCTTGTGTCTCCTTTTACTGACAGTTATGTTTACTCCTGTTAGTAGGCGTAAAATACGGCGTCAAGCCTACCTACTGGGGATGCAGCCGTTACCTACTGGCGATGGGAAAGCTGGCGATTGAGGAGAGCCTACAAACGCCGATTGTATAAGCTAACCAACGAGCGGGCAGACGGAAGACTGGAAGGTATGACTGTGTACTTCGTCCACTTACTCTCCATGCCTACCTACAGTGCCTGTGGCTGTTACCGGCCGGTCAAAGAGGGAGCTGTCGATTGAGGAGAGCCAACCATCGACGATTGGAGAAGCTAACCAACGAACGCGCAGACGGAAGACTGGAAGGTAAGACTCTGTACTTCGTCCACTTACTCTCCATGCCTACCTGCAGTGCCTGTGGCTGTTACCGGCCGGTCAAAGAGGGAGCTGTCGATTGAGGAGAGCCAACCATCGACGATTGGAGAAGCTAACCAACGAACGCGCAGACGGAAGACTGGAAGGTATGACTGTGTACTTCGTCCACTTACTCTCCATGCCTACCTACAGTGCCTGTGGCTGTTACCGGCCGGTCAAAGAGGGAGCGGTCGAATGAGGAGAGCCAACCATCGACGATTGGAGAAGCTAACCAACGAACGCGCAGACGGAAGACTGGAAGGTAAGACTCTGTACTTCGTCCACTTACTCTCCATGCCTACCTACAGTGCCTGTGGCCGTTACCGGCCGGGCAAAGAGGGAGCTGTCTAATGAGGAGAGCCAATCATCGACGCATACCCTTTTGTAGTACACCTAACTGTTGAATGTTACTGATGTGTCAAGCCGGCTGCCCAAGGCAGTCGGGGTCGATTTTCCGTACTACGGAGTATGTCTAGTGTATTGTTCCTTTTCCTAATTCGGAGTAAATGTTGCGTTTTGTTATGACTTTGTGCCTTCTTACAGTGCCGCTAAGCCTCCGGAATGAGAGAAGGTGTGATACGCAGTTGAGCAAAGTTCAACCAGAGGTCTGCGTTAGCTGATAGGTGCCTATGGATCACTAATGGAAGAGTTGAACGGACGTTGTCTGTGGGATGGGCGGGTATCTCTAGCAGTGGTAACGGAGCCATCATCGCACGGTAAGGATTGCTGCTGATCGACCACCCTGGAGGCTGGGTACGTGAACATGTTTACCGACGTAGAATAATGCAATGACGTCCACCAAGCCTCGTTGATAAACCCTTATGGGACAGCAAGTGAGTGATTACGGAAGGCCTTTAGAGCGGGAACAGGGAGGTGCGAAGAGACTGTCTTAGGCCGCAGTCGGCCATGGTAGACGGTAAGTAGGAATCAGTGTAGCTGGTAACTGGCAACGTGAACCACCCGCTGTGAAGGGCATATCAGGTCAGCTGACAAAGCCGGTAGGGGGGAAACAGTAGACTGTGAAACAGGCGGAAGTGGGAACAGTCGGTGAGGGAATTGTCGAATGCGGTAAGCTTGCCTAAAGGGGAGAGGGACTGCCGGGATTTATGTTGGGACGGCGTAGGTGACAAGTCTTTGGGAGGGGGGAGGGAGGAAGGCGTGGGCTAAGCGGTGAGGGAGCGGTAGGGGTGTATGCAAATACCGCAGTGGTCTAAGAGCCTGAAGCCTTTGGTAGCAGCTGCCCCAAGTGGAGGTCTTACGTTTGGACGGCGTAGGCTGTAAGCCGGTGGGTGTGGGGGGGGGGTGGGTGTTGCAGAATATGGGAAGGGAGTGCCGGAGGTTCATGTACACGCCCGGAAGTGGATGCGGGACTGAAAACGTTAGTAAACAGCTGACGTAAGTGGTAGTCTGGCGGACGAAAGGGGAATGTTGGCACCTCAATTAGATGGACTCCGGAATGCGTGGGAGGGGAGGCAAGTGGACCATGACTTGAAACCGAAAGATGATGAAGGGAAACTGCACGTAAACCACGAAACCGACAACCCCGCAGTTATCAGCGCAACTGCCGCGCATGCGAACTGCCCAGAGGTGGTTTAGGAAAGGAGAAGTTTGTGTGCGTAAGGGTATAAAAGTGGCATTGTATACTGGACATGAATTTTAGGTAATAGAGGATGGGAAATCCACGTAAACCCTACGAAGCCTGTTCGGTAGGTGTGTTTAAGGGTTTTTTCTGACCGTGGAGGCTGCAGGTCTTCCATCACGGCTACCTTAAGAACTACTGTTTGTTCAGTAGGTGTGCTTGTGGTATTTTTTTTGCCGCCGCGGCAAAAAAATACCACAAGCACACCTACTGAGCAAACAGTAGTTCGTAAGGTAGCCGTGATGGAAGACCTGCGGCCGCTTATTTGGCACCCGTCGAAAAAGTTATGCGATATGAATCCACATATCTGCGCGGCTTTGGCAGAGATTCTATCTGCATGAGGTGATAAGGTAAGCTTATTTGTATAACTTAGACCTAGGTCCTTTATGGTGAGGCATTCTGAGAGTGGGTTATTCTGAAAAATTATGGGACCAGGAAGTTTGGTAGGACCAAAAGACATGAAACTACACTTGGATGATGAAAACTCCATCTGCCATGTCGAACCCCATCTGCTTAAGCGTAGTAAATCGGCATTAATTTTTTCAACACAAACATTTGCGGTGCCCTTAGAGTATGAGTAAACACACTTGAGGTCATCGGCATAAGTAAAAGTTTGCGAATTTCCGAGTTCAGTCGAAATATCATTGATGTACAGAAGGAAGAGTAGCGGACCCAGGACCGTGCCTTGAAGTACGCCACTCGTGATCGAGTGGGGTGTCGAGTAGCTATTACCGACCATGACTTTCTGGTATCGGTTGGACAGATAGGACCTGATGAAGTCGAGTAGAGGCGGCCGGATGCCGAGAGCTTCCAATTTTACTAAAAGACGTCTATGGGGCACCTTGTCAAAGGCTTTGCTAAGATCAAAGTAAATAACTACCACTGACTGCCGCTCATTACGAAGAGAAGTGATTCGATTAAGAAAAGCCAAGTGGCATGTTTCGCAGGATCGTTCAGGTAAAAACCCATGCTGACTAGAGCTCAGGAGCCGATTAGCTAGACAGAAGTCAAGAATTTCATCGAAAATAATCCTTTCAAGAAGTTTTGCTAGAGACGGCGTTTTGTGCACGCCCCGATAGTTATTAACATCGGACCGAGATCCTGACTTGAAAACGGGACAGATAATTGACGTTTTCCATGTTTCTGGAAAGAATCCTTTTGAAATATAAACCGAGAATAAATGACTGAGCAATATGGGAAAGTCGGACGCTTGTTTAATAATCGAATTCGGAATCCCGTCCGTTCCTGAGCAGGGGGAGTATTTCAAACGGCTTATGTGTTTCTTAATGAGATCTGAGGAGACATCAATTGTACTAAGTGTCCTATCTGAAAGTGATCGAAAGAAAGGGACCGGATCGGACTCGGTAGCAAGGTGTTTTGCAAAGAAAGCACTAAACAACTCCGCCTTTTCAGTGTCATCGGTGAGGAAGACTTTGTTATCATTTAGCAGGGGTGGAAGTTCGTGACCACGCTTAGAGGAGGACCGATGACGGAAGATGTTAGCGACGGATTTGCCGGGGTTCGAACCACTGAGAGCAATTGATTCTCTTTGCCTGTCGCGCGCTAGGCGCATCCTTGAGGCCATCTCAAATATCTCTGTGATTCTAAGATGAACAGATAAGGAACTAGTGGATGGGTCACGCAGTTGTCGCCTCAACTTTTTTAGTCTGTTCTGAAGAAAATGAGGAACAAGGGAATCTGAAGGATTAGGCTTGAGATATCTACGCGGCACAAACTCTAGAATGTCCTTGGAAACATTGGACATGACATCACGAAGAATGGTTACATCGCTACAAGTGCGGAAGCCACACCAATCCAAGGATCTCATATAGTTATTTATTACGTCGCTATCTACGCAGTCGTAGTTCATGTAAGTCCGAACGGCGCTTGTCTTTTTTGAAAAGGCAAGCGGTAGGCAACAATGAATTAATACGTGGTCACTGTCAAAGAGGTGCTTTTTTAAAGCAACAGAAAGAGGAGCAATGTCATTGGTAAAGATTAGCTCTAAAATGTGATTATCTCTTGTTGGAGAGCGCACAAGTTGGGACCAATTAGAAAAATTGACAATATCTTGAAAGGACTGGAATCTGGGTGGGCAGCTATTGGAAACCCAGTCTATTTCGGGGAGGTTAAAATCCTTAGTGATTATTTTAACATCGAAAGCAGCTTCCGAAATCAATTTAAAGATTTCACAAAGTTGAGAATCATCACTGGCTAAAGAATTGGGGGGATTGTAGATACAGCCAATAATTGCCTTTCTTTGCGGCGAGAGAATAACAGATGCAAAGCAGAAGTTTCCCGTGAATGAGGAAACATCCAAGTAATAGGGAGAGTGCTTTAGGTAGGATTTAAGATAAAGAAGACAACCACCCCCGCGCCTAGTCGTGCGGTCTTGGCGGCAAAAATCGAAGTCATCTATGAGAAGGGCAGAGTCAGGAATTAGAGAATGGGTCCACGATTCTGTTACACATATAATATCAGGCGTCATTTCCAGAGCAACGGCTCTGATTTGGGCCATCTTGTTTATAACTGACCTGGCATTCAATAATATAATATCTAATGTGTTTCGAACGGCAATGCTATTTTTGACGGTATTTAAAAAAATTTGGAGGCGGATATGTAATATGTGAATTTATGACACTTGGAAAATAAGTACCAGTTAATCTAGAGTTATTGACGTACGGGGAGTCAGCAAGAGAAGGCTGAGTATGAGATCTAAAGGATGTGGGGATATAGTTTTCAAACATTGAAATGCTAGGGGAGTTAGAACATGGATAGACTTGTTGGTAGTTAAATAGTGGAGGAAGGGGAGGAGGAGGGAGGCTAGAAGGAAAGTAGGGGCTAGTGGGTGAGGGTAGGCCGCTATAAGAATGAAATGGTGGGAAACCAGGTCTAGGTTGGAAGTCAAAGGAGATAGGTTGACGTACCTGAGAGCAATTGGCCTTAAGTGGTGGGAAGCCTGAACTAGGTTGGGGCATAAATGATTTAGGGCATTTCATGTTTGAATTATTTGCTGGATATATAGTAGGGCTTTGATAAGTAACCGGTACGCAGGACAGAGAATTATTCGGGGATATAATTGGAGCTGCGGGGTTTGTAGACGTGCTGGGCAGAACAGACTTGTTAGATCTAAGAGAAGGCGTCGTACCCCTAAATAGAACTGTACTACCTATCTTTTGGGTAGGAGTCTGATTCAATTTTCGAGTCTCAACGTTCTGACGCCAAGCCACTGGTGACTTAGCTGTAGACCTTACAGCACCCAGTTGGACAATAGAAGTTATCGGTTTAACTGATGTAAACGGATTTTCATGTGTCTCAGCGGGAAACTCAGCGGGGGAAACTCTGAGTTGCAATGGCGTTTTATCCCGAACAATAAAACGCTTAATTCCTCTAAGATATTGAGCTGAGACCTCTACATAGGAGAAAACAAGGTCTGTTTCGTTCAACGAAAATAATTTGACAGGAACTGATGGATTTTTTTCCTGTAGATAAAAGTCTTTTAACCTCAGTGACCTTAAAGTGGAAGCCACAAGAATAATGGAAATAGAGGGCGACATTGAGGGGCTGTCAACTTTGAGGAACTCTTTCAAAACAGAGTTAAAACTTCGTTTGTGCCTGTCTTCGCGGTAATGATGAGGCATTTTTTGTGAATTCGTGTCGATTATCTGCGAAGGCATTTTAGGATTTTTACTCTGTAGAAGTTTCCGTTGTGACTCTTGTGATTCCACCATCTCTCATTTTATTTCAAATAGATTAAAGAAATTAAGATGGCAGATGTTAGACGTGCCCATTAGTATCAGTCTATCTTTAGAGCGAATGCGTAATAGAAACATGGAAGGCATCTGTAATCCTTTCAGTTTCTAAGTCAGAGTCTCCATCTGACGTTAACAACTATCCGGGAGTACATAAAACCCCATCTTTGTCGAAATCAAAATTTAAATATTTCATGGAGTCATTCTGGCTAGTTAGATTCCGGACTCTACCCCGCACGCACGTTTACCCAAACGATTTAGCAAATCCTGCCGCTAAGCCTTCCTTAAACGTATCTATTCTCTTCGCAATGAACAGCAGTCAATGGGAATTATCTACCTTAATGTTAATGGAGTTTTCGAGAGAGAGAGAGAGAGAGAGGAGTTTGCTTTATTTTGAAATTGTACATTCGAAATTTTCAGCGAAATCGACTTTATTCGCTTTGGACAGAAAATAAATTAATAAAATTCTCGAGGACCAAAATGTTACACAAAATGGGACAACTATTATGGGTACAGTTTGAGTCTTAGCGTCTGTGTTTCTGTCTCTGCACACGTAAAAAAGCGCTCCAGGAATGACAATACTGAATGTTGATATACCGATGTACGACAAAAGATAAGTCGAAAGCCACGATGCATGGGACGGGAAAACTTCGCAGAAAAAAGTTCAAAATGCAGGGGATGGGCAAAGTCTTCCAGAATTCGACCAGCAAATTTCTTGTGAGCAGAAGAGAGCATTTGGAGGATTTTTATTAAAATTAAGAAATTTTTTGAGCAAGGCAGGAATAATGATAGGGGTACAATAAAAAGTGACAGGAGGAATACAGGCATCTATGAATCACCAGACTAAGGATTGAGGTGTGCGGTAGAAACGTAAACGACGAATGCACCAAAGAATGTTACTAATTTTAGTGAAAAGGGGCTTAATATCAGTCAGTTAGTCAGTCAGTTTATTTGAGGGAAATAGTCTTGCGCCTTTAAACTCCCTATTTGTACATAAAAAATCGATGAATAGGCAAAATGCGAAGAAATTACAGGATAAAGTGAATGCAGACATCGATTTACATAGATCAATGGCTTTATGGTTTCAAAGTCACATAGTCCGCTTGTTGCTGCAGCATATTTCTGTCGAACCGACATTTAAATGTCTCCACAGGTTGAGACATAACAATCGTCTCGGGCAGGTTATTCCACGGTTCCACGACACAGTTGGAGAAGAAATACTTCCTCACATTCAATCTACCCTGGGGCACACGTAGCTTGAAGAGATGT
>CACRXP010000013.1:1917464-1930186 GCA_902702965.1 Spirometra erinaceieuropaei
TTATGGTTCTCTCCGTCACTTTGCAGCAGATTGATGTCAGACTGAGGGATCTGGAGTTCGTCGCAAGAACACGACTACCGCTTTTGTAAAGGGGTGTAATGTGGGCCGTTTTCCAGTCTGCGGGAAGGATTCCAGCATCAAACGATTTCTAGCACAGAAAGGATAGTGGTTTGGCCAGCTCTCCGGCAAGCTCGAAAAGCAACTTTGCAGGGATCTCGTCCGGACCGGGAGATTTACATTCCTTTAAGCTTTTCAGTTCTTCCAAAATCGTTTCTTCTCGAAACAGGATATCTCCAATGGTGGGATCTCCCATCTTCTCGGAACTAGTTGGAATAAAGTCTGCTTCTGTTGTGAAAACGCGTTGGAAAAATTGAGAAAAATGCTCAACTTTTTTGTGCTGTCCGATATCTCCTAACCGTCATCATTCCTCACGACAGGAATGGGATTCCTGTTACGGATGCTCTTATTCAAATAGATGTAAAGCAATTTTGGATTCTTAACGGCTAGGTGAGGCAACTTACTCTCGGAATCCGCTCGCCTTCTGAAAATCAAGCTCTTCGACGTATTTCTTTGAAATTCCCACTCTGTAAACGCTGCTTTTTCATTGTTTCCACCAAACCTTTTCAACAGTCTTTCTTTAACGTTGATCTCCTTTTGAAGTCTCGCATTTGCCACTGAGATCGGTTGGATGTCCTAGACTTTTATAAGGGACAGTGGTTCTTCATTAAATGCAGCAACCCATCCTTGAATAAATTCCAATCCTCGTTAACGTTTCCGGAGGTGTGAACACCCCAGTCTATTCCTGATGCCTCGGTTCTCTTTTGGCAAAAGTTTCCTTTCCATATATTTGACCTCGTATCGTCTTTTGCAGACGGTTCTGAATGCAGTTCGTAATCCCATAAAAGTATTGTGCGATCACTTCGATCGAGTGGAAGTATGTAGTACACCTCGTTTATACTGTAAGGATCTTTTATGATGGCGAGGTCCAAACAACCAGCCTGTTGCCCTCCACGTGCTCTAAGAGGGAAAGGAAAATTATGTTTGCATCCAATTTTTGAAATGCTAAATGAGACACCATCATGTCCAGGGCTATGAGATTGACGAAAACACCGAATCGCTACAGTCACGTCCCGCGGGGCGAAAGCTATAGTTTCGAGGACTGCCTCCGTCAATTTCTGGATGGTCGGAAGCGGAGCGGTCGAGTTTTTAATAAAGGTTTTGGACAGGAAAGCAGTGAAACAATCAGCGGTCGACTGGGCATCTGCTATAGGACTTCCGCAAGCGTCTCGGAGGGTGGGATGCTGCGTTTTCTATGAGTTCGTACTTTTCGGGAGAAAATTTCCGAAACATTTAACGAACGGTTGTCGGTGAATGGGATCTATTCAGCTAACTGTTTTTCTTCGGGCTGTCTCTTTGCCCACTCAAAAATATCACAAACGGAGGGCAGAAGGGAAACGTCGTCCTAAAGATTGAATCGACGAGAAAGTCTGCGCAACTTTCCGGCGAAAGGTTAAGAGGAGGATAACCTCATCCCCGACATTAAATATTTTCTTACGGGAGACAACACAAGAAATATTCGGATGCAAAATTCCGTATAGTTTGTCAGTGCGAACATTTACCTTCGGACTTAGGGAGAAATCAGTCCAGTCGTAGAATTAAGGTGTGGTAATAATTCGGCCGAGTGAGCTGATCGGAAATCGAAGAAGAAGATATACTTTGGGGATAAAAAATTGTCAGCCCCAAGTTCAAACGTTGAAACAACTATGTCGTGGTCTGAAGCCCCGAGTGGGCCTTCGGATGACACTGAAAAAGGCATGAAACATCTACAGAAAATTAGGTCGAATATGCTTGATCCTCGGGTGTGGAAATTGACAACCTGTCTCCACATCCCAACATTCACGGCCTCAAGTAATTTTTCGGACTTTTTGGGGCCGGAAGGAGGAGACAAGCAGACTTCAGGAAGATTGAAGCCACCTGCAACCATTTGATACTTAAAGCTTAAGTTGGCCGGAGCATGAAATGCCTGTGAGAGGCAACGATCAAAATCCTCATTGGCGTTGGGGGGCGATAGACACAGCCAACAAGTAAAGACAACATATTTTTGGTGCAACCTGGAGCCAGCAGCCGCCTTCTACCGTAAAAAAATGCTGGAGGTCCAGCGGAAGAAATGTAAGTGTTCGCTTAACGTAGATGCAACTGCCTCCACTACGGCTGTCTTGGCGATCATTTCAAATGCAAGCATAGCTTGAAAGAGAGAGTTTGGAATCAGCTACGGAAGAACTTGTCATCCGCGGGCCTTTCGAATTGGGTTTGAAATTTTCGAGCTCCGACGGATTTGCTTTACAGATTTCTGCCGACTGGACGCTCTGAAGGCCTATTTGGGTTAAGAAACTGGCTCGTAAACAATAATTACCCGATCCACACGGAGCTTCGACAGGACTTTCTCTGAGACAACCATTCTCTTTCGAACCACTTCTTTGCCAACAGTCCCGCGGGATCCCCCATTCCAAAGACGGCTGAGTCGCTTGTTACTTGCTTCATATCGTTTCCTACTTGCTTCATATCGTTCGTCTGGTTAAATAGCTCTTCGAACATCCCTAACAACTTCTCCAGTTTATATACTTTAAAATGGTAGTCGAAAAAGTGCCTTCGGGATGTTGCTCGAAAAGTGCGCCCCATGTCGGATTCGAACCCAGTCAAGGAGGTGACGAGGGCGGCGTCGCAACCAATGGACCACAGACGCGAAGCTGACGAGCTAAAAATAATAGTGTAATAAACAATGCGCATTGTCTAAATGAATGTAACATCGGCTTCCCCATTATCAAACCTTCTGCCAAACGGGCAAGGAGTTTAGTAACCTTAATGGATGTCAACTACAAGAACGAACAAAAAAGACATGCGGCGTGTTTTAGACTTCTCCAGAAAGTCATTGAGATGGAGAAAGAGTTAAAATACCTCAAAATAGAGATGGGAAAGTTGACGAAACTTCCTCGCCATTCCCCCTTAAAGAGAAAGTCGGCGATGTCAGACCCTCAGAAAACAAAGAGAACATATTCAAGCACAGTCTCATTAACTGGATCAACCGCCAAGAAAGAAGACTGCCCGTCTAAGGAAGAAATCACAACTGAGAACCGACCTCTTGTGCAAGAAAAGAACGACAGAGAGGGATCTCAGGAAACGCAGAAGCGCCCCAGGGCATCCCGAAAAGAAAAAGAAGGTCAGACTGTTCGTACGAGAGAGCAGAGTCCACACACAATGCCGGCAAATACCACACTGCCGAACGATGTATCGCACGACTCGGTTGGTGAGGAACCCTGTGGTAGCTACGCCATCACAGCTGTCTCTGAGTCAAACGATGACAACGGAAATTGGCGAAATGCTGAACGTGAGTGTAAAAATAAACGTAAGGACTCTCTTCCAGACAGGCATCTTTACCGAAAACGAAACATCGTCATAAAGGGAGCTCCTGACTCCAATTCTTCGACTGCAAAAGAAAGAATCGAAGACGATCTCAACCTCTTTCAAACATATTCAAATGCCGTCCTTCAGGACGGAGAATGTGTTACCGTGCACAAAGCTTTCCGTCTAGGAAACGCAGATGCGTCGCGTGCATTACCAAGGCCTCTTAAAATTATTCTTGCAAATGAAGCCCAGGCCTCACATCTCCTGGAAGGGAGGATGGCCCTTCCTCATTCGCATAAGGAAGAGTTTTTTCAGCCGGATTACGAACCGACAGAAAGACACAAGATGAGGGAGCTCTGGACAGAACTGAAAAGAAGGTCAGAAGAGGGGGAGAAGGGGTTGAAAATAAAGGAAGGCAAGATAATACAGATCAAACGATCGCTCCTGTGGCTAACCCCTTTTGTAATCAGGGCCATTTCCCCCCGAGAAGACGGACACTAAAGGTGCTGTATTCGAATGTGCAGAGCCTGTTTAACAAGATGGATGAACTCAGGACTCTGATCGACGAGCACACGCCAGATATCATCGCCTTGACAGAAACATGGCTTTCTGAAGCTACTGGAGACCATGAGGTATCCCTCAGAGGCTACCAACTGTTCAGAAGAGACAGGAGAAGCCGAGGAGGAGGGGTCGCTGTCTATGTTAGTTACAACCTAACCGCGGTCCCCGAGCATAATCCAACAACAAAAGCGGAAGTCGAATTCCTATCTTTAACTATCTCCACCAAATATGCCAGGCCGCTGGCGTTTGCAGTTGTGTATCGTCCCCCAAACCAGATTTCCGAACACGATAGCCTTCTCCTAAGGGAACTGAGCAAGACCTGCTCGAACAGAGACGTCCTTATTGTAGGGGACTTTAACGCCCCAAATATCGACTGGCAAGCTTGGACGGTTGCGGGTCCATCGAACACATTCGGGCAACATTTGCTTGAATTGGCAGCAGAAAAACTACTTTTCCAGAATGTAACTCTCGGAACACGTGTTAGGGAAGGGCAACGTTCAAATTGCCTCGATCTGGTGCTCACTCGAGATGAGGAGAGTGTGCTGGATATACAAGATCTCCCGCCAATTGGTGCTAGTGATCATATTGTGATGCTCTTCGAGTATTCCATGTTCTCCCAGCCTAATTCACTTGAACAATTACAGGCAAATATCTGGAAGGGGGATTTTTCTAGCATGCGAACGCAAGCCTCAGCAATACCGTGGACAACCACATTACAAGGAACAGATAATGACTATTGGAGCACGTTCAGCTCACTGGTCAAAAGAATCGTTAATCTGAACTGTCCACTCAGACGAAAGAAAACTAGCAACCGTCCGCCGTGGATAAACCGGAAACTTCAAACCGCGTTTAAGAGGAGAAATAAAGTGTGGAGACGCTATCGACAAACAGAAAGTCCTGAAGACCTGACGGAATACAAGCGACAGCGGAATGCGTGTAAACGCGAGGCTCATAGACTTCGAAGCAACTATGAGCTGTGCATATAACAAAATTCCTTGGAGCATCCTAAAATCCTCTATAGTTACATACGTAAGGGACAGAGCAATCGTGAACCGATTCCAGCGCTAAGATCTCAAAACGGAGTAATTGAGACGGATGACCACCTGAAAGCATCAGCCTTCTCCACTTTCTTTCAGTCGGTATTCACTCATGACACAAACCCTCCTGCCATGCTATATGTAGACCAACGACAATATCCCTCCTGTCCTGCATTGGAAGACAATCTTTTCTTCTCACCTACGTTGATAAGGACCGAACTATGCCGGCTGAAACCTGCCAAATCACCTGGTCCAGATGGAATTCATCCACTTGTCCTCCGAGAATTAGCTGATGTACTCTGTGAGCCGGTGTCCATGATATTTCGGAAGTCCATGGAAGAAGGCGAACTGCCGGAGGAGTGGAAAACGGCCCATATTTCTCCAATCGATGAAGCAGGATCCAGGCTGGAACCCGAAAACTACCGTCCTATTAGTTTAACCTGCATTCTATGCAAGGTAATGGAACGACTTATTAAAGGGCATTTAATGTCGTATCTGGAGCAGAGGGACCTGTTATGTGCTGCTCAGCACGGATTTCGTCGTGGTCACTCCTGTCTTACAAGCAGTCTCTACTCTCAGGAAAAGTGGACAAGAGCCATAGACCAGGGCCGTCCAGTGAACGTCATCTTCTTTGACTTTAAGAAGGCGTTTGATAGCGTTCCTCATGGACGACTCCTACAGAAGATTAGGGAGTGTGGAATACAGGGCAGCATTTTTCATTGGATTAAAAGTTTCCTGTCATGCAGGCTCCAAAAAGTCATCGTTGGTGCCACTACATCCGAATGGGTACCAGTAAAAAGCGGCGTTCCGCAGGGCTCAGTCTTGGGTCCTCTCGTCTTCCTCATCTATATAAATGACTGTCCTGCAGACCTTGAATGCGATGGCATCATGTTTGCGGATGATATAAAGATCTGGAAAACAATCAGCTGCGTTGAAGATGCGCAAAAGCTACAGGAAGATGTTAATAAGCTGGCTGCGTGGTCCAGCAAGTGGCTCCTAGCGTTCAACGTATCCAAGTGTGTAGTCTTGCGACTAGAATCTGGACGGAGGCGCTTCCCAAAACATCAGTACATCATAAATGGGGTTCCACTAAATAAAGTGGACACGCACAAAGACCTAGGTGTCTGGACATGCTCAAACTTGCTGCCCTCTCAGCACTGCAAAAGAGTCGTCCAAAAGGCAACCAGCACCATGCACTGGATTAGGCGTGTCTTCAAAATCTTTCCTCCAGAACTCTTCTCGCAGATATTCGGCACATTCGTCAGACCGCAGTTGGAATACGGAATGCAATCATGGATGCCCTGGATGAAGAAAGACAGTGATGTCATAGAGCAGGTGCAACGACGGGCCACAAAACTGGTGGACGGTCTCAGGACTCTGTCATACCCAGAACGACTTATCCAGTTAAATTTGTTCCCCCTATCCTATAGAAGAATGAGGTGTGACCTATTATGGACATTCCGCATTATCCACGGGCATGAATGTTCGCTCAAAACTGACGACTTATTTGAATTCACGACCACGAGTCACCTGCGCGGTCACCCTTACAAAGTCAAGCGGGAGCGTACACGCCTAGACAATCGGACGTTTTCCTTCAGCCAGCGTGTTGTTCGGCCATGGAACTCACTCCCAAGTGAAATAGTGACATCTGATACAATCGCTGTATTCAAAAGGCAGCTGGATCGTTTGATATTTGATAAACGACGACTTTCACAACAGGACTACCTGCGGCCAGCCATAAATTTCCTTTCTTGATTTCGTCCCTACTTAACACACCCCTGACTCTTAATGAGATGCCCCCTCTCAAACTATGCAAATGACTGCACTTTATGCTGATTGTATATAACTGCACTTAAAATTTCATGTGTACACTGAGAAGACCGCCTGCCACACCCTTTGCAGTCCCGCATTGTGAAAGTTTCCCGTGAACAAATATGTTACTGACAAAATTTTAGTAAGATGTACATTTAACATTTATATTTTATGTACCTTTTTCAATAGGGTCATCAAGGGCATTGCCTATTACCCTAAAATACAATACAATACAATGTCTCAGAGGAGAACCACGAAAATGGTTATTGGTGAAAGTTCATTTCATTATGCTACCTGCCTAATACGTCTGAACATCTTCCCCTCAAGTTATAGGCAATTTCGCGGGGATCTTTTGCAAGCATTCGGCATAGTGGAGGGGTTGGACTGCAGTCTGGTCTTTGAGGACTTTTTTGAATTCGCTACCAGACCAACCTCCGAGGTCACCCGTTAAAACTGCGTACCCAGCAGGCAAGGCTGGATGTGCTGAAGTTCTACTTCTCTGTCCGAGTGGTCAAACCATTGAATGCCCTCCCCGATGATGTTGAGATGTCAACATCGGTACAATGTTTTAGAAAGATCCTTGGCATACTCATGTTCCGGAATAACCAAGAGCGGCGAGAGATCGAGCTCATCCCCTGAGACCCACTGCCATTTTGTCTTACGAAATAACATCAACCGCTGGTCTTTATTTCGGCTTCCGAACGACGGAAGATTTACTGTCTACACAGAACAGCACACCACCAGCCGAGGTGTATGAGCCCCATCGTCCTACTACCCCGACTTTCACCAATTTAAAAAGGAAGTAACCACCGACTACTCTAGGCGGGAGAGATAAAAATTCCGCCCTGAAAAGGTCGATCGGAATCTGCCAATCCATTCAGCACTCTCAGGAAGAAATTCATTGCAACGTCTGTTAACCATCCATTATTAGCTTTACTTTCTCTTAACCCTCTTCAGCACTGTCGACTTCGAGGTTAAGGAACGCACTGTAGGTTGCCCTACCGTCTAGAAATTAGGCCATATGCGCGTGACAGGCCAAAGTTCTAGGTCACGGACGCGTGCTCAAGCCTCCCTGAAGCTGATTGGCCAGCCTTGAACCTAGGCCACTTGCTCCGTGCGACACACCACACTGTGTCTCCTAAAACTGTCCACTTATGCTGTCTCCTGTGTTCTGTACGCGTTCTGCGTACAGTCCGTTCTTTGTTGTGCATACATGACATTGGCGAGGCAAGTTCACTGATAGGAGTGAAACATGGACGCTAAACACTCAGGGCGTTCTTAATAAAAATCCGGATGTTGATTTGGACATTTACAAAGAAGTCATAAATGGTGTTATGTATCGTAACTGCCTGACAAAAATAATCCAAAAAGTAAGCTCCCTTTGACTAACGCGAAATTAGAAAAGGGAAACGGAAAGAAAAAACCATGGCAAAGATGCGCGACAGAAGCACAGCCTTTGAATTTCGGAGAATTTCGCTGAAATCGGAAAGAGATAAGGTCAGGTATCCGCAGATTGAGAAAAAAGATAAACATCAAGCAATTGCATCATTATACCATTAGCGCACAGGGACACAAAACCCCAAATGCATTTCGAAAACAGACATTTTATTTGAATTCTTTTACACAAATCCTCACATAAGTTACGCCTTAAAACTCCTCTAAAACAAAAACTTAATGACCGGTGTTGGCGTTGGAACATATAAAGGAGGAAGGGTATAACCGCGATGCTTTTTGTTCGTAGCCAGCGCGGGTAGTAAACGTAACATCTGACATCTAGAAAAATAGGGGTTGGAGGAAAAGGACCTCGACAGACATGGCAATGGCTCCTCAGTTCTGTCTTTCTACGTTTTCCACTATATCAGTTTTTCACAGGATGCATATTCCTATTTTATGCAGTAAACTGATGTATTCCGGATATACAGACATGCTCCCCTCAAATCTGATACATGTCGGCGTCTTGCCTGGAAAAAGAGGACGCAAACTTCCTACTGATAGATCTGAAGGTTTGAGTAAATCTCAGACTAATATGACGCCAAAGTCCGCTACAAAGAATACAAATTTACTTAAAAAAGGAAGAATAAGTCGGGCACGGAGAGATGTCGGGTTCTTACTATACATGTACTAAAGATGCGACCATAATGCTAGGGAACTGCCGATAGAATAGCGTCGCCGGCAAAGACAAGGGGGACTGAAATGACCATTTTTAGCTTATTAACGGTCGTCAGCCAATCATACCCAACGCTGAAGTGTGGAACATCTGGGGCTGGATCCTGCAACCACTTGGTTAGAAGTCCAACGCCCCTAACCACTGAGTCACGGGCTGGTTGTCCTATCGGCTGCGACGGGGAGTATACTATGGTAGAGGGGTGCCCACCTATCGTTTTTATGGATCTCACTAGTCTGTTTTTTGCCTTGCGGGGTCTCTCTCGAGCCCAACCAAGAGCTGCTCAGTGGCGCATAAAGTAAGCAGAATAACTGCTGGTTGGGCCCGAGAGAGAGCCCCAAGGCACAAAGGAACGAGCGAGTTCCGTAAAAACGATCAGTGAGTGCCCCTCTACCGCAGAACTGCCGATGACGATCGAATATGTAAGCTCCAAATTCTCATCAATAAAACATGCCTGCTCATTGTATTTAAATGAGCTTACCATTTCAAGGTTTTGTTGGTGGCAGTGCTTAAGAAAATAATGAAATTTATGGTTAAGGTTGAGTTAAAGATTAGGGCTAAGTTTGCCTGCCACATACAGCCTCAACTAATCCGGCCTTATCGGACCAATAACCGTGGGTTATCCGTTTGAAGCCCATTTGCACGTCAATAGTTTGTAAAGTTCAAATTGGGGGGTCCACTCCAGTACCGCGTTGGAGTGATAAAAAAACATATGACAGAATATGAGTTTTCTCAGTGCCTTCCACAGATTCGATTAGTTGTCACGTCCATCTGCAGTAGTGACAAAACTAATTTCAACGTCCTTTCTGCACTACAGGAATCCCTGCACTTTATTTTCTCGGTGAGTTTGCATATCCGATCTCCGCCAAACTGCCGATATTACAATCAATAGAAACCTTAGGGGACATCCACATTGTCGAGCTGATATCAGAAAATACTTCATATCAGTAAAGATTACTTCTTCTAACATTGTTCATGTTTATAATTTCCACTCGTTTTGCTCTGTTATCAGTCCTGGTATTTCCCATAAAAACCGCGTCAGAAATAAAGCCGATACGATTTAAAAGTAACCTATGCGCTGCAATCCCTAAAGGAGCGTACTGGTGTCTTCTCCTATTTGTACAGTCAACATTCATCAAGAATCAGTGAGTAAGGAATAGGTTTATTTCGGCACCAATTCAGTTGGCGTGGAAGGCAGTAAATTAGACTTGTTGTACGTTAGGTTCTGTAGACTTTAACTCGGAAATAACCCGAAGTGCGCGAAGCAGAATCTTGTTCTAAGGGAAAAAACCGCGCTCAACAGGCATTAGCACAATAATAACGAGAGGCAATAAAATCACTACAGTGCTGAGTGTGAGAATGGCGAATGGAAGGTTGAAGCCAAGTGCCGACAGCATAGTGGTGGTTGAGTGACATTCTTGCGACTGGTGCATGTTTTTATATATAATTTTGTGAAGCACGGTTGTGAAACCTTTACGCGTGCTGCAATGACGTCCGCGGATGCTCCGCGAGGCACTATACAGACGAAAGTTCTAGTCACTCAACGATCCGAAGGATATAATTAAAAGGTTCAGCCAGGTAAAGCGAGATCAAGATAAGTACACTTTCGAAAACTTGATTATATTGCAAGACTAGGAGTTCTAATAATAATCCCATGAGATTCCTATGTGCCCAAAGGTTCCTGTCAGTCGGGAATAGGCATGCATGACCGTTTGACAGTAGATTCCGACGATGTCCACCGTGTGCTACATAGCAAGGTGCAGAAGATAGGGTGAACTGCACGTGAATTAGTTTATAGTGATAGTGGACTTGTACAGCATCTACCGCACCCTCTTTTCCCAATTTCACACCTGAACCCGGTGTCAAGACTGAGTCAAGAAGACCCGAGGCGGGGGAGGGCACATATTGTTGGCACGGCTGGACCTGCACTCAGGCGTGCCACCACACCCCCTGGTCAATAACATACAGCTGACTAGGATTTTTCACCAAAAATACCCCAATAGGAGTCAGAAGGACGAGGATGATGACTGGGCAGCCATGCCCACCACCTGTTAACCCAGCGGAAGCGCATCTACCGACAGGAAACCAAGTGTCGGAGAACTGCCAGCGCATACCAGGCTGCGAGGGCCATAGTGTGCTGGCACTGACATAGCAAACGCTTTCAGACCTTTTTACCAACAGGCAGCATAATAGCTCCAAAAGGGGCGTGTGCTCGTACACTACGGCAGCTAACCTCCATTAAAAAGCTTGTTTTGTTCTGTTAATTTTCGCTGTGATTTATAGAAAGGTGGACGAGAAGTTATGCAGCAGAATGTTTCAAAGATCGCAGTTCACGGGACTGTCGTACGCTAAGTCCATCGTCCCTCATAGGTCAGTTGAATCACGTGTCCTTGATATGCATACCACGGTGCAGGTGAAGTCACAGGTTGAATGTATTTGTCAAGGTCAAAGTGTTTCTAGAAAACGTGAAGAAATACGAAGAGGCAAATGGAGATATGCCTGCCGCCTCGAAAAACCCAGGCCGAGAACACAAATTTCTCCTGCACGACCGGGCAAAATATAGGTACATGTGATTTGCTCGTTGTTACGATGGTGATCCCAATGTGAGCGCCTCCTGCAACTCTGTGCCTCTGGGGCATGCATGCCTTACGTACCAGTAGCGGCCGTTCGTATGAAATTTCGAGGTCCCATATGGCTCACCTATGGCGTTTGATCACCTCCTGCAACAGAGAGAGGCCGTCTAGTTTTCGGCCAGTCACAGCTATACAAATCAACCAAACATGTCCTCGCCCAAGGCGCTCTGACACGTGCCTGGGTGGGACTCAGACGCCTGTTCCAACGGCGCTGAACGTGCAACTGCAGTCCGGCCGCCAACTTGCTACGACCCATTCTCCCCAGTTCATATGTGCAGAATAGAGTCGTCTCCCTACCGGCGTCTAACTTCTACTCTTCGTATTCGGGATCTTACTCAATGGTGATAAGGCCTGCTCAGGACTTTAACTATCGCGGAAACGAGACCCGGTGTAGAGAGGAGAAGTCTAGTAGAAAGAGTATGCGAATTCTTGTCCAATTGGACATAAGTGTGCTGGGCAAATCAAACGTGACTGAGGGTCAACTTCTTATCTATGAAAGTTCGGATGTTTACCGAGCACTAGGGCAGTTTACTAGTAGCTTACTTACGCTTGTGGTCGAATATTGGTGCCTATATACCCTAACTTCCGACACTTCATAGGTTGTAATAGAAGAGTTCTTCCAAGCATAGGCGTTCAGCGAAGGCCTTCAATTGGTCGTTTGAAGTTGTACTTTAGAAGTAAGCCTGCTTTATGAGAAGAAATTCATAGTTTCATAGGGATTAATTACAAGACAAAGCATCCTGTGGATATGCACGGTTACATTTTGAGCTTGGAAACTTCAGCCATCGAAATGACGGACTCCTCCATAGGATAATAAGTGGTTAATTAGGCTGACCTTCTACATGCAAATGGGATGCTGACGGCGACATGCTTTGTAATGTCCGCTTTAAAGGCTGCGTTCGCTCAATATGCAAATGTGGTGCAAATGTATATCCCCAACCACACTAGCCACCGGGGGTTTGCAGTGTATCACACAGTAGTGACTGACAGATATGGTCATGCGCAATTCGCGTATTTTGCGAACACGCGATGAGTAAGACGATCGAAATTGTAGGATGGGCCATATTTAAACATAGGGAATTAATGGGCGCCGAGTCTTTGACATAGCGGACG
>CACRXP010000013.1:1934572-1951092 GCA_902702965.1 Spirometra erinaceieuropaei
TCTAATTGCAACGACAGGCTTAAAGATTAGCGCCATCTACGGATCAGGTTAGCGTGCCTGGCAGCATTTCCAAAGCGATTTTAATTTGCGATTGTGAGAAGGCATAAGTGCAGTTTGAATTTATTGTTCTGTGATGGCTAACTTAGATCTACCGTTCGTGAATCTAGTCACAAAAGGTCTGACGTACGCGGCTGCGATTGGGATTGCGAGAACACACGATGTACGCAAGCGCATATTTGTAGATAGATTGAGAAAAATAGGAAGTGGAATTTTCCTGACTAAAGTTCATCTGGCGATATCTAAAGTTCAGCATATATTAGCATTTTTTGCAGTGGATGTTCCCGTCACTGACTGTGTTGAGGCAATGAATGATTCTTTGCCTTCTGCAGTGCAGGAAATGCAGAAGTGTATGTGCAACACTTTTAGGAAGACTCCAAACTCAATTAGGAAGGCTGGAAGTCGTGGTAAAAGCTGACGAAACTGCAACTGTATAATCACAGACAGGGACGGACACTTGCAATGTAGGATAGAAAGGAGCTAAGGCGAATCTGGCAAGGAGTCGCTGGTCCGTCGCAAAGGGTAAGATGTAGTTATGTAGTCCCACCTAATGGACACAATACTGTTTGGGTTGGGGTTAAGGTTTGAGGTCATATTTAGGTGTTAGAGTCACGGGTTAGGGTTAGGGGTCAGGACAACTATTTATCAACTACTCAACGTACAACCGCGCATTCCCAATAGCTTTCCTTTTGCAAACAGTTGCTTGGCCTCGTCGCCTATGCGTTCTCCGGCCCCACCTGTAAAAACCCTTATTACCACCAAACCGCATTACAGGTGGCTGGGGTTTGTTTACTTTAGGTGGGGCTGAATGACCACATCTGACCGGTCAAAGCACCCCCCTTCAATTCATCATACACAAACGGGTTTAGGCACATAGCAAGCACCTATCTGATTGACGACCATGCGCCGCTGTCAGTAACTCTAATCTAAAAAACTTAACGGTGAACCAGTCAAGCCACTTCGGCCGTCGCATGCGACCATGTCCACCGTCTGTCCCACGGCATGGCAGACGCGGGAGGACGAATTGTGCAGGAATTAGTTTTTAATGACAGCAGACTGGAGCAGCATCCGTCCTCACCAAACTGACAAGGCGGAATCGGAACGACCGGAAGCTCATTCGGGAGCACTGACTGACGAAGTTAAATAACCCCTCTCCGAGTGCCGCACCACACGATCTGGTACTCGTGAAATGGACCAGGTCATTCACAGAAACAGGAGGAATGGGGGAGGGGCAGCCAGGGCCCCATCCAAGTTGGAGAGCCACAGAGGCCACAGTTAGGAGCCAGTGTAGCCTGACTCACAGCGCTACGAAGTGCTGAGCACAAGGACTAAGTTGCACAGCCAGCTGGCAGTCTCCCAAGCCACGACTTTTAGCATATCCTGACAGCTTCGAAGCGAGTCAGATTTATTAAAGGGAGGGATGCGCTGTTGTGCTGTGGAGGTGGAGTCCCCACACTCGACCTCACTCTCTCTTCCCTCACTCATGCACCAGTCCATTGCCCCAGACAATCAGTCATCTGACGCTGACGTTGGGCTACTTACCATACTCCCAGCGCAGGTACTAACTAAAGACCCAGACATGCAGAAGGTGCGCCATTTCATGAAATGCTAACCGGAATTCCGAAATATGCTTTCGATTCGAAAAGATTACTCAAGTAGGGTTGTAACATAATTTATCGCGGAACACAGTTCTAAGATATTTCATTCACACCAGAATGTCGGTTTTTGAATGAGCTTCTTTTCGGCCGCCTGCAAAAACTGCACTCTGCAAAAAATGACTACTTATATGCTATTCACTTTTAAATAGACTTTCGATGACTTTCTAAATTAAATTATATTTTGTGTAAGACATGCATGAAAATATTCTCCGCGGTACTCATTTAGTAGCTTAATACGTCCTCTTAAAATTTTCTGCTTAAGTAGATAGCATATTTCAACTTTAAAGCCTTTTCGATTCCCGAATAATGTTTTCCCACCTACCTTTACACTTGCATTCAGGGTCTGCAAACTACATGCAGTATTCATTCCATCAGAGGAATATCCCAAATTTCTCAATGATGTTAGAAAGATGTCATACAGGACTCATAAAATTGGGCAATAGACATGGGCCAGGTTGTATACCTTATAAGTGGCATTAACAGACGTGCTAATGCGACTCTGTATGGGTGAACATTTCACGGTCCTAAAAAATCTCATGATCAGAAACTCTTTTTAAAACCAAAAGACACTCCCCCTTCAAGTATAAAATTCGGAGAAGGCGCAATTTGCTACCAAATCAAATATAGCTGAACTTACGAGGGCATCGGAAATCAATGGAAAAAATGCAAACTATATAAGTAGTCATTTTTTGCAGAATGCATCTTTATAGACGGCCGAAAATAAGCTCATTCAAAAACCGACATTCTGGCGTAACTGAAATATCCTGAGATTAAGCCGCAGGATAATTTGTATCATAACTCCACTTAGGCGATCTTTTTAAATCAAAAGGTATTTCAGAATTTCATGAGAAAGCTGATTCGGCGAGGCTGCATTACGCGCCTGTGAGAGTTTGGATCACAAGTGGGTCCTCCAGGACAACGGGCCCGTGGCTCAACGGCAGAGTGCCAAACTCCATGACCAGAGATACCGGGCTCGCATCTCAAGTGATCCACACTTGGGGTTGAGTATGATTGGCTGATGACGGCTAATAAGCTAGAAATGGCAGTTCCGGTCACCCTCGTCCTTGTCGATGTCATCTCAAGTGCTGACTAAGAGGACCCAGTTACCAAGTCGAGTGGCAGCCTTTCAAGCTACGTTTTTGGCTTATCGGACAGTCATTCGGAGTGATTTACAAGGTCCCGTCAAGCTATCCTAAATCACTTGGACGGCGTCTGCTGGCAACAGCAGAGGCGGCTGCAATCAGACTATACAAACCAGTTCAATGCGCACAAAAGAACTTCGTACAGGCCCCGCAGTTACCATGGCCCAAAGCCACCATGCCATTCACCTGCGTATAATTACTCGTTCCAGTGCTCGCCAGCCCCTTCTCCCCCATGACACTGACGGTAATTTTGTTTTTCACCTCACCCACCCAGACCCTCCCCCCCAAACCCCAGCTACAGAAAAACTTCTGCTTGCCCGCACTTTCTTATTAATCACTTCGATAGCTCGCCGGATTGTCTTTTGGCTTATCGTGATATCTTCAACGTGCGTCAGATTGACTGTAATGAGGAATGCACTGAAGTGCCATGGGAATGCATTCCCAGAGTGTCCACCTCACTCTCTCTTTTCTCTCTCTTGTACTTCAGTCGACAATCCGAGCCCGTCAGTCATCTTGTGCTGGGTACCATCTTTATTATTAGGGGGACACTTCAACAGGTGCAACGACAAACTCGTATTGAGTCCCACTGGAATAATATTAAAAAAGCGTATTCGCGCAACCTCTGGAATGGGATAAACTTGACGAGACACATTATTGATTTTGGCTTCAGTCCTCCGAACATTCCTTTTCTCTGAAATGACTTTGTGTCCGTGTCATATCAACGAGTTCCAACTTTACAATCCTTCAATGCAAATGCACAAGACAATTACCACTTTATAAATTACAGTTTTACACGGCCTACGGAATTTTCGCTTTAAACTACACATTGTAGATAGCAAATTCCAAAGTACAAAACCGAGTCCTCTTTCTGTTAAGTTCGTCGGTGTTTATGACTTTTCATTTCATTTATGGGGAACTGTACTTCCTGCACACCTGTATCGCATATGCGACCACAATGCTGGGAGAACAGCCGATATTGCAGCCCATGGCAACTCTGGGGGACAGTCATACTGTCCAGATGACGTAAGAAAGTGCCCCAAATTACAGAAGTTCACTTATCTTAACATGTTTCCTGTGCATAATATACATTCATGTTTTGCATTTATCAGTTCAGACAATCTAGGCGATCAGCTGACTCGAACAATTGAATTTTTACGGGGAGAAATCATCTCCTGATGTCATAACAAACAAACGCAAGACCAAAAGTGGCTTATAACAATGAATTTCAACTCTCAGTTGCGAGATGAGATCAATCCAACCCCAAGCCTAACGACAGTTCAGGTAAATGGGTAGGCCCAAGATGTCTTCCAACATACACACCCCTACCAATTCATTCCTCTAGAATTAATAGTGGAAAATAGAACTGACAATACAATAATACACAGACTGCTTTACTACCCTACTGTTTTTGCAACTGCTCGTTGAGGTTTTCGTTGTAACCACCCAAAACAAACTCTCACCCAGCACAGTCCTGATTAGATTGATGCTTAACTCAAACAAACTCAAAGTACAATAAAATTGGATGAATTTAAATTATTCCCTGAGTGCTACGCTGGATGACAGTACCGAAAAGGCGCTTGAATAAGGCTAATTCTATTATGTTCTGTTCTATCTAACAGAGAAGGCAAGAAATGGATATAAAGACGGCCCCTATGTGCAAATCGAACTCCTGCATGAGTTGCACACATGTAGGGTGAGGTGTGCGAGTAGGAAAACGCTGCATCTGTCCACGCACGCATCCCACGGACCCATAAAAGTCGAACTCACTTTAACATTACTCGTACGATCGCCAGCGGTATCAGGCCAAATTTCATTGCAACCCATCCTCCTACACGTGCACCTACTTTAGTCGGCATCACTTTTTTCGAAGAGCTAGAGAAAATCGGAATAAGAGCTACACATGCATGCAAACGCGGAAGAGCAGTTATTTCGGCCCTGATTCGGAATACGTTTTCGACAAACCGTCGATGACGTAAGTTGACCTCTCGCTGGCGTATGGCGTGAGGCCAAATCACCGACATCGTCAATTACCGCCCTGATGCAGTCAGGATTTCAATCACTCCGCATGAGTGCGTCATCTATGCAGTTCACGATTGGGTCTCACCGAATAGTCAGAAAATCGTTTTCTTCGAAGAAGTTCGTCATTAGAAGAGAAATACTACACACAGCTGCAGCAGCAGGATTTGCAACCGTAGGCTACGGATATGCGGAGGTTGTGCTTACCAGCTGTGAATTGCAACTTGACACAGCAAGAGTGTGAAGACGAAGTAAATGTGGGCTGCTTAAGGTCAGCACAAATCGGCTGAGACAGAATTGAAAGTGGGCCATTCAGGACAAAGAGAAAACCAGTGACCGAGAGCTATGAAGCTGAACGCAAAAGGATTTCGGTGAACGATTTTGCGGGGAACAAAAATAATGGTAAATAACATCCGCAACGCGCCATAGTATAAAAGATGGAAGTTCGAAAATCCAAGTTAACGTTTTGTCGGTTGGCTCTCCTCAAAGTGTTCCATTACACTTACCGGCTAAAATGTGTGTAAAAGGCGCTAAGTGCGCCGTAGTCTTTGTTCATATTTACCGTTGCAAAAACAGTAACTGAGGCATAAACGGAGAAACCTGTTCCGTTTAATGATAAAATCATTAGATGCCCTGTGGTAAGATGGCACAAGTCCACGGTAGAACAGATTTCGCTGCCAAAATCGCCCGGTTTGCTTTGTAGGAAGCTCATCTCGCAAATCCATCTATAATTTTACGGATGAGATTCACATCTGTGAGCCTCCCTCCGACATAATAAATATCGCAACCGGAACATGAGATTGCTGAAATACTGTGATCCCCACCGGCATTTTCGTGGCCAGTCACAGATCGTTTGGCTTGTTCATTCATCACTTGTGAATCATAGGGGCAGGCCGTTATTACAACGCCCCACCGGAGTTGCAGCTTTTTTATAGTTTTCGGTTTACCCTACATTCCTGATCTCATAAATGCAGCTTAAAGCACAATATGAGGGATTTTATGAAACCGGTAGGCTCGATTTTGGTTGGACCTAACTGGAATTTACAAAGATTACGCCAGTAGGCGAAGTTCCGACAGTGTAATATTTGTATTGCGCCATTTACTGTCTGCATAGAAATATTTCTCGACCAACTCCGTGGATATTGACAAGGCAGTCAAAGACCGGACCCGTAAGGCTGACTTTAATTAGATAGCTAAATCACATTCTAAACGCTTTCGTTGTTGTCTAAAAAGTGGGAAAGAAATTAAACCAATGACCCTTAACCAGCAACAACTCGATACATAAAAAGAATGTGCCAAAAGCCCTAGGTTTGACTGTCTGCTTGGTGCCACCCACTAAACATCGAGGGGATAGCTACTTTCTAGTTTTGAAGCAAGCTTTTCCAAAAAATGTCAAATTCTCTTCACTTTCCCATCGCCTGCAGTCGATAGTTGTCCCTCAATCCATCAGGTGAACCCCACGTATAGTTCGCCGTCTATCACCGTGACTCTTACAGACTAGTATTGTGACAGGTAGGCGAGCGAGCTGGCAGCCTGTCACTTACAATGTAGCATATTTTCGATTGTAGCAGTCAGCAAGAAACCACTGGCGCTCCATGGTACCGTTAAAAGTAACAACCACGTGAGCCGAGAGCTGCTTGAGTCATAGTTCACTGCCCCCCTCAAGCACAACGATCTTCCTCTTCCATAGTCGGTGCTGAGACTTCGCCTAGGCGGGAGTAATTAGCCACGAGGGGTGCGCAAAAGCGAACACTGTTCCCAACGCCAGGGTCGGTAGGTCAGATGGTCGAGCAATCACCACACCAATATCCGACACCCGTGATGAAATTGCAGCAATTTACGACGCGAATGTCGACCATCAAACAATCATTACAACAAGTGCAACAATCCCTGATGAAGAGAGGGGAGCCGTGAATTTTCATACAGCAGGTGGGCTAACTCATAAAATGTCAACCGAATTTCCGAAATGCGTTTTCGTTTCGAAAAGATCAATTAAGTAGGGTTGTAAAACTAATCCGCATACAACATAACTCTATAATAATTCAGTTACTTCAGGAAGTCGGCTTTCGAGCGAATTTCTTTCCGGCTACATGCAAAGATTACACTCGCAAAAAAGACTACCTACGTAGCATGCATTTTGCACATTGCTTCTCGGTGCCCTTACAAATTCAATTATATTTCATGGAAAACATGCATAAAAATCTTCATTCTTTTACTTATTCGGTAGAAAATTACGTCTTCTTCCAACTTTATACTCGAAGGAAGGGTATAGTTCGGTTTTTTAAAAAACTTCCAATTCCCGAATAATTTTGAACCCCGCCCTACCGTTAGACTTGCATTCAGGGCTTGCAAACTACAAGTCGAATATTTTCCGCGTACGGAAAAGCATACATTTCTCTACGGTATGAGGAGGAGACTATATGGGGTTCATAAAATTTAGCAGTGGATTTGAGCCATATTGTTAACCTAACAAGCCACACTGGTAAATACAGAGACATGGCCTTTTATGAACGGCCATTTCACGGTCTTAACAATCTCATAATGAGAAACTTTTTTAAAACCGAATTATATCCTTCCTTCGAGTATAAAATTGGAAGGCGACCTGATTTTCTACCGAAGGGGCAAAAAATGAATATTTTTGTGCAGATCTTCCATGAAATATGATTACATTTTCAAGGGCGTCGAAAACCGATGGAAAAAGCGCACGCTACTTAAGTAGTCATTTTTTACAGAGCGTGGTTTTTGTATGCAACCGGAAAGTTTTTTTGAAAACCAGCAACCTGAAGTAACCGAATTATCATAGAATTATGCTGAGTAATGATTAGTTTTGCATCCCTATTTAATGAATCTTTTCGAAACAAAAACGCATTCCGGGATTTTGGTTGAGATTTCATGAGTTAGTCCGCCTACTGTAGGTGTGTGGTAGTAAGGATACTACATCCTATAAATACTGCAGCCCCTTGTGCATGAACCACCCGCATCTGCTATTGTCTCTGATGGTGAAGTTGAGCGTGAATCCGAAAGGTCGGGCAAATAAAACTTTTGTCCCAGCGATTGTGTCTCACTCCTCAGTACCGTGATGTGCTGTGACACTCACTCAAGGATGAATCCACAACTTGCAAACCAACTTTCCATAAACCCCTACATGTAGTGCACACATAAAGAGTATCCCGGAGGTCACGGAATGCATTGGATTGAGACGTCAAATATCGGTGTCACACACAACGAGCAGTCAAGTCATGCGCACAAGAGACTAAATGAGCTCTGGCGAGCGAGCAAGTGCAAGCGGCGTAGAGCCACGGCCTACGGCGATGAACAGGGGACCAGGCCGGCAGCGTGAGACGCGCGTGAAGCTAGACGGCCGACCGGCATGCACTGCAGCGCCGGGCACGTGTGGTGGCTTTGCTCACGTGTGCGGTCCAATCAATGGCTAATCGAACATTCCAGAGGTTTCCGCGGGAGGGGGCTATCGCGCACGCAGTGGCCAATCAGCGACTAGCACGTCCGGGGCAGGAACATACTAGAGCGTCCTCAACGGCTTGCACTTCATTGGACGGAATGCTCCGGAACGCACAGGAGCCAATATAAACAGCGCATCTGTCTGACGAGCTGTAACCCCTCGTGTCCGCAAGTTGCCAATAAAGGGCTTGTCCTCCGAATCAGCTCTCTTCCTGTCCTACTTTTCTTTCTTGCATTGAGAACGCTCTCAGATGCATCCTCCGGTCACAAGTTTCGCCACGTTCTCAGAGAGCAGATGTCGTTTCGTCTAACACAATCTGTTTGTTAAAAAATCACTTCTTGGGGTGTCTGGACAACTTGGCCTCCAGAGTTCCTATAGGAATTCTTTAAAATTCTAGAGGCGGAAATTAAACATGACGAAATCGTAGGCCTTCGCCAGGCCTCTCCGGCGGAACATTGTAGCAAGGACGGCAGTGCAATGCAAAATTGATCCAAAATTCGCAGAGATTTATTGTTTCTTTATTATAAATTCAAAAAGGTACTAGCAAAGATTATAAAAAGGACAAATCTGTACTCTGATAGTGAGATTAACGAAAAAAAGTTGACTAAAAAGGAAACAGAAAAAGTAGGGCAAAATCACAGCCAGGTGAGGGAATTACACGTGACGAAATGTGCCATCTAGGAGTCGACATGTGGGGGGAGGGGAAGTGGAGGGGAGGAGACAGGATGCGCTAGTGTGTGAACAAAAATTTGCTACACATACCATCCGGCAGATCGATGTCGGCCCGAGGGAAGCCACAACGTACGAGGGACGACCACTCCTCCATAGAGGATTGTCGGGGCAGAAGCATGAGACGCGTAAAAAAGGGGGTCTTTCCGTTGCTGACAGAGCTCGGCTCGGGGGCTTCGCTAGAGCGCCGTGTCCTGTCTGAGGGTTCTGGAGGCGAACCCTTAGCACTACCGTCAACGTTGTTTGCAGTGGAGAGTTCACTGGCAATGGTGGCGACTCTGCGAAAACCATTCGCGGGTCGTGGGTCGTTCAGACTGAGGTCCCAGATTTCATCCTCGAGGTCCATCTCCAGGGATACCGTAGAGGCAGAAGGAGAGGGGCCATTGGTGGTGGAATGTTGTCCTCCATCCTTTTCAGCAGGGAGAGTACCATTTTGATCCACAGTAGATGGAGGTTGTGTGTGGAGGACGGGGGAGCGGGCAGAAGGGTTCGACGATTTCGAGGTCTGTTTCTCTCCAGATGACGACACAGGCCGTTTGTTTGGCTCAGCCGCTCGAGCCTCGCGTCTGCTCTCGGCAATCACTGACCTGATGGTCCGCTTCCGTAAGCCAAACGAGCGCATAGAGCTGGCCTGAATAAAAGAATGAAAGGGCTTAGGAAGGATTCGAAGATTTAGCGTTAAAAATAGACAAGGCTCGAAACTAAACGGTAAACCTCGATTCTCCACCGTGGCCGTTTCCTGCAGGCAGCGAGTGCGACTACGAAGTCTATTCCAAAGGACGCATGTAAAGCATATTTGAACAACGGGCAGGGGAGATCTAAGGGGTCATGCAGATGTCTTATCTCATTACCGGTCACCTATGCGGATAAAAGTTCTAGTCGCTCGACGATCTGAGGGATATAATTAAAAGGTATAACATGGTGAAGCAAAATTGAGAGAGGTACACTTCTGAACGGCTTGATACTATTGAAAGGCAAGGAGTTCTAATAATAATCCCGTGAGATTCCTAAATGCCCAAAGGTTCGCGTCTGTCGGAAATAGGGATGCGTGATAGTTCGAAAGTCGCTGCCGACGATGTCCACCGTGTGCTACACAGCAAGGTGCAGCGGTCACTGTGACTTGCTTGTGAATTACTCTATAATAGGAATAGACTTGCGCAGCATCTGCCGCACAGGAGCTACCGCACTCTCGCCTCCTCCCCCCCCCCCACCTGGACCCGGTGTTAAGACAGAGTCAAGAAGACCGGAGACGGGGGCGGCAGGTAGACGGCGCGGTCGAGCCCGCACCTTGGCGTTCCGTTCCACACCCCTGGTCTACACAGAAAATGACCCCGTTTTTGACCAACAACAACAACACTCCAACAGGGGGTCAAAAGAACGGGGATGATGATTGGACAGCCATGCCCACCCCACTTGCATACCCAGTGGGAGCGCAAGCGCACCTACCGGCAGAGAACCAGGTGTCAGGGCATACCAGGCTGCGATGGCCATAATTTGTTGATATTGGTGTCGCACATGTTTCCCGACCTTCTGACGTGACAAGGAGGGACGAGGGGACAGCGGTGTCGAACAAGGCCTGTCACTAGTTTAATCAGCAAGAATGTCACCTATCACTCACTCTCCCCTTCAGCGAAAACTGTCAAATACTGCGGCAACGGATGAGTGATACTTTCGCAGACTGTCTAGGCTTATTTCGATCATTTTACCTCTGTAAGCGTTCATAAGTGACATTTTATTATGTCTTCATGAGGCCATGAAATAGAAAATGTGCATCGATTAAGGCTTGCCTGAAGCTATAGTTGGATGGCCGCAAAAAAATCTAGTTAAAATACTGAAGATATTTATTTACGTCCGTCTTCGGACAATGCAAGTTCGCTTACTGTAGTAGCCTAAAATATGCGTTCTTTCATAAAGAAGGTAACAGACGATCATAGGAAAAAGTGAACAGCTTTCGCTGACATTAAACACGCTAGACAGAGAGCAAATATCACAGAATTCAACAAAGTCTGCTTCTCTGGAAAAGGACAATTAGATGGAACCAAAAAGAAGCCGTCATGAGAAGAAGAAACATGACGGGGAAGACTGGCAATCAAGTAAGGACAGCAGTTACAACCAAAGCCCCGGGAGCTGCAAAACACCTAAATGCACCGAAGAATCGAGAAAATTAAAGGAGACGCTGAAATGAAAGACTCATCTGCAGAACGAGGCTGAAGCGGCTTTAACCGTCCATCTGCATTCTAAGAGACAATTAACGGATCTCCATAGCAGGAATGAATGATGACCTCAATCTACCGTCACCTCTACAGGGCAGGATACTGGAAGTGCCTTGGGTGTCGACTTCAATACAGACTAACTCGACAAGTATAATGGGTCGCAGAGTCTGGAGGAATTCGACCCGTCTATTTCAAGAGATATGGACGCAGGAACAAGTTGTACAAGAGTTCGAAGCTGACATTAGTGTCTCACCAACAGGAGATCTTCAATATTCTGCGAATGCTGATTATAGAGGGAATTCCCGAGGAGGCAGTCCATAAGCATCTAGCCGATGGTCCTGCGAACATATCATTTGACTCCGCGACCTAGGCGTTCGGATTCCGTTAACTTCACTTCGCTTCCAAGACCCCGCGAAGGGTTTTGAAGTGGGAACAACGCACTTTCCTCATAGAGGGTCCGGGTCTTTTTACTTGAGCTCTGCTGTGCGCCCGATGCTGTCGTGGCGTTTAGTGCGCAGTCATCGGCGAACAGAAGTCTGTGAATCGTTCATATGGAGACATTTCCATAGGCGTGCATTCCTCAGGTGGTGAGTAGTTTTTCAATGAACTGACACGTTGATCACCTCCTCACGGACCAACGATGGTCGACTAAGGATGTTTGAAAAGTACTCAATCCAGCGTTTCAGAATACGGGGATTTGACAGCAGCGGTGCTGTACCACAAGAGGCAAGCGATAGGTTTGCAGTGAGCCGCATACCACCTTAATGACTGAGAGATTGTTCATGAATCGGAAATTCATTTGCATTGCCGTTTACTAGGTTCTTGCATTTCTCGAAGGTTCCAATGAAGTTACTAACAGAGCTGGTTGAAAATGGCTCCGTTCGAAAGGTTCCAAAAGCTTCCGCAGGTTTGGCGGAGTTAGGTTTCCTCAAAGAACGGGTGTTGACTCATGTCGTGGTTCACGTCAGACCACTTCTTTTAGCGTCGGTGAGTGAGTTCGAGGACCTGCACAGAGATGACCACGATTTTATCCCGCGGTGTGCTACAGATGGTTCCAGCATCTCCATTATCCTCGAGAATTTAATTGTTGGAATTTGATCTCCAACCCAGAAAACAACTACTGCCTGAGTATGGTCTCCGAGAAGTGATGTACTCTCCACCTACGTGGGACAGTCGGTCTACGAAGTCTCTGCGGTTGGATTCGTAGTTTCATTCTATTATATTTATCACCTTAACCATGGCATAGTCTGATAGCTGTCAGTGGAATGGGTGCATCCAAGCGTTCTTGTGAGTAAGGAGGCGAAATGGCGCTTATTATGAGGTGCGTGCCGTGCAGGTTTCAAACAGAAAGGACGATGTGACGACCAGTACCTTTGAGGATGCTTTTTAGACCATTTCACTTGGTTAAGGAACACAACATTTCCTTAGACAGGGGTGTCTAGATACCCCGATTTCCCAGCTCCACCACGACCAACGCCTTTGCGCTCAGGGATAGAACTGATCTCCATTAGTCTGGAACGGTCACGGGATTGCACCTCATTCGCCCCAGAGGGCTTCAACAGCTGAGGTGGAGAGTGGCGTTGCAGAGGAGTTGATGATGAAAGTGACTTGCTCGTGAGTTAGATTACACTGACGAAGATTTGCGAAGAAGGAGCCTCACTTTACCATTGTGATTCAGCGGAGAGACTACGCTGGTGATGAGATAGAGCGCAGTAGTCCTTTTGGCAAAGAGCCGCCGTCCACGCTCTTCACAACATGGCTGGTTCCTGCACCCACTGATCACCAAACCAGGCTACAAACACAGCTACAACTGGGTAGAGAAGCATACAGGCTGTCCTTATCTGGTCTAGTCCGTGAGATGAAGCAGTTAAGGGTGTGGAGTCGCTGCATTGAACACAACTCTGTGGAGCCAAGGATGAGAATCTGCGCTAAGCGGGGATCGAGCGGAGTGAACACGACGTGCAGCAATAGATTTAGTAAGACTTTCAATTCAGAAAACAATCCAAGAACATCACTCAAACACTCTCTTACTCCCTCCCCTAGCTCTGAGGTTCACAACCCGCCGACCTTGTCATGCGGGTGGGGTGGGAAAGAGGAGTGTTAATGACTTAATAGCCCTTGGGACACCTATAATGACTGCTGATTTTGTACATTTTCATTCCTTCATGTAACTGGACTGGCCTGACGAAAAATTACCGAAAACACGTGTTTGCCAACTTGACTTTTCAAGTGTAACATAGAAATATTTGCGGAATTCAGAAAAATGTGCCTCCAATCATTTCTGGGCGCCCTATGCGCCACAAACGGTGCCCATATTTTTTGACAATTTAGAAGAGAAAAAAGGCCCACCACGTACATGCATCATCGTCCAAACTACCGTTATTCAAGGCATGGAAATATTATTCTCGAGCATTTACTCGACTGCCTAGAGCCAAAATCCTGCGCGTAACCCCTGTGGTCAAGTTGGGCAGTTGACATGCCTTCTAGGTAGCTTTTGAATGGCTAGGAGACGCCGTCTAGCAGTTCTAAGCATGATATGGCTACTTAGGCACAAGACGAGGTAGGAAGTCTAAACTCATTTTCATTGAGGACTCGTTTCTTGTAACATAAGTAGACTCTCGAGTCTGACGAATAGGCAGTCGCAAAACAAAAAATGGGTGGACAGTCATCCAGCAAGTTCGCTAACTTTAAATGGGTTAGGAATCATGACACTATTGCAATACGGCTGATTCTGCCCGTCATCTAACAAAGTTTCGACTGTCATTTACAAAATCCATGGATGTTTTGGCAGATTTTGAATAATTCATATTGACCCAACTGTGAAGAAAACTCGGCGCCTTGGTGAGATTCGAACCCACGACAGTAAGGGGAAGGCCTCAGTACAGCCAACGAACTAACCACCTGAGCTACGAGGCCCCACCGGACGACGCGGGTCTAGTCACATTTGGGTCAAGTTACCCGCCCAACCTACTGCAAGGTCTGAAATCCACCAAATCTGATGCAGTAAGTTGAATATCCAAGCAGGATGGCCAAAGCAATTCATCTAGTATCCACCGGATGACTACCAGGATCAATATGAATTATTCAAAATCTGCCAAAACATCAATGAAGTACTTGATCCCGATAGTCATCCGGTGGATTACTTAGGAAGTCCTGCTTAAGCAGTCAGCTTACTGCATCAGATTTTGTGGATTCCAGACGTTGTAGTAGGTTGGGCGGATAACTCGACACAAATGTGACTAAACCACTTCGTTCGGTGGGGCCTCGTAGCTCAGGTTGTTAGAGCGTTGGCTGTACTAAAGCCTTCCCCTTACTGCCGTGGGTTCGAATCCCACAGAAGGGCCAATTTTTTCACAGTTGGGTCAAAGTGACTTTACAAAATCCTTGAACGAGAAAAAAATGGGAACCCCTATATCAAGCTGCTCCACGCAAATGATTCCTGGTAACCCACGGTTTGCCCGCACTTTTGGACAACCAAATAGCTATGGTTCACGCGCTGTGGTCAAATTCACCGAGAACCAATGGAGGCAACAAGGACAATTAACTGCCCAGAACACCAGAACTGCGGAACCAATTGCGCATACGCCCAAACGCACGTCGAGAGAGTACTCAATCAGCCCCGTCAACTACCGGCTCGAGTGCGCTTACGATACTACCCAGAGGAGAAAATGCAAATGCCGATTTCGTAAGTGGGATTGGGATTTCGAAAGTGATACCAGTGTCTAGAGGCATGAGAGGGCAGACTTCGGAAAGGGTCAAAAGGTAATGAGTTGGTTTGAAAACTTACTAATTCCTCGGGACACATATCAGCAGGCATCGGTCCAGTAAGAAAGGAGGCCAGTTGATCAAAATCGCTGGCCAACAGTTTCTCCTCGTACATTCGCATTATGCCAAGAGCGGCGAGGATGAGTGCAGACTCACCATCGCGGAAGAAGAGGTCCCACACCCGAAGATTCGCCTCCAGCGGTAGGCTTCGACTGTAGACGGGAGAATGAACAGTCGGGAAAGGGTGTGAATCTTAAGATCTGACGAGAAACCACATCACGAAAAGCGGGGGAAGCGGAAAAACCAGGACTGTGTGAAGACATTTCATACGTATCGTCTTGTCACGAGACAAGACAGGATTCTGTGAGAGGGAGGGGGAAAGCTAGGTCGGCAATGTCAGGAGCTCGAACGAATGGCAATGGGCGTCTGATAGTGAGCTCTTTACGCCGTTTAAAATTTTCCTGGTAACATATGTCAAACCAAACGTTGGCTACAAGAGTAGGAGATGCGCCAGCGCGTGATAAAAAAATGCGATGAGATCATGAATAATGAGTAAGTTAACTCAGTTAGTGGATAAACACTAAATTGTTCACAATCATTTTAGTGAACAGCTCAAATAAGAACTGACGACCAAAGACAAATCGGAAGCCCATTACATTTAAGAGCCTGGGACTTTTCTGACCTTTAAGTTTCAGAGAAGATAAATATTCTAAAAAATCCAGCAAACGATATGATTTCTAGAGATGAAGGTGTATCACGCCAAGGCTTTTGGGAACATGTATGTAGTGTTTACGGATTCGCATCTATAGAGCTGCGAGGACTCCTAATGGTGGGAAAGGTTTACGTTAAATTCTGCTGCTATCGAAAACCAAAAGAGCAACTTGCAAGTCTCAAATCTCGCAGACCAACAACTCCAACAGCCAACCCCTTTAGCATGTCCACAATGCCAACGGATAGTTCGCAAACGGATCGGCTAGGTCGGTAGCACTACCAATGCGGCACGCCTCTTACCGACTCAGAAATCATCTCCATCTCCACCACCATTGCGTTTATGGCACACACATGCGGGCTGTTTAGCTGTTAGTCGTTTTTCCCGGCTTAGTCTCCGGTTGTTTTGACCCAGCCTTGTCAATGGGTCAGGGACGGTGGGGGAAGAGAGTACGACAGATACTGTACAGATCTGCTAGTACCAATTGTTCGGCCGTCGTTGCCGACGATGCCTACCGTGTGCTCCACAACAAGGTAGGATCAGGGACGGTGACTTGCGCCTGATTTAGTTTATAGTGAATGTGAACTTGCACAGCATCTACCGCACCCTCTCTTCCCCCCTCCCCACCTGGACCCGGTGTCAAGACAGAGTTAGGAAGACCGGGGGCGGGGGAGGGCGCAGGTGGATGGCACAGTCGATCCCGCGCCTTGGCGCTCCACTCAACACCCCCTGGTCAACACAACAAATGACCAGGTCTATGACCAAAAACAA
>CACRXP010000013.1:1952193-1997903 GCA_902702965.1 Spirometra erinaceieuropaei
AAACACACACGACAGTTCGACCGTCGTTGCCGACGCCGTCCACCGTGTGATCCACAGCAGGGTTAAGCAGGGACAGTGACTTGTGCGTGAATTAGTTTTAGCGATAGTAGACTTGAGCTGCATCTAACGCACTCCCTTCTCCTCCCCACCTGGATCCGGTGTCAAGACAGAGTCTCTCTCTGCTAGCACTACAGACTAATTCACGCGCATGCCACCGTCCTGCGACCACCACGCTGTGCGGGGCACAGACGACATCCTCGTTTGCGACCGCCAAACTGACGTACTGACGTGGATCGCCGATCCACGCCAGTATGTGTTTTCAAAGCAGCACACACTTCGTTTGTACGCCTTCATTTCTGGGTGGGCCGACACAATTAAGATAATCGTTTATTAATTGTGATGACTGGGTTGCAAGCGCGTTGAGACAAGATTGCAAATAAAACAGATGGGAAGGTGTCACCACTCAAAGACGCGCCTAGACGAAAGAACAATTTCACACCCAACACTTTTGCTGGAATGCTGTGAGCGGTCACTAGTGATGAGAGTGCCCTCTATCACCGACAACTACGTCAATTCACCCCTTGTCGCCTAAAAAAGGGACAGCTCCACACAAATATCCGAGGTTCCAACTTCCCCAAATGAAAGACACATTAGGGCAGAGCGATAATTGGCTGGGTGTTCCATACAGAGATGATTGCACACGAATATACAGTAGATGTGATAACTCATGAAAATGTTAACTAAAATTTCGAAATGCGTTCTCGTTTCGAAAAGAAAAAATTAAATAGTGTTGTAAAGCTAATCATGATGCAGCTTAAATCTATAATGATCCAGTTAACTCAGGGTGTCGGCTTTAGAAAGAACTTATTTTCGGCTGCATGCAAGATCTTTACTCTGCAAAAAATGACTACATAAGCAGTTTGCAATTTTCTCATTGATTTTCGATGCCCTTGAAAATTCAATTATATTTCATGGAAAACATGCATAAGAATATTAATTCCTTAATTTATTCGGTAGAAAATCACGTCTTCTTCCAATTTCATACTCAAAAGAAGAACATAATTCGGTTTTAAAAAACTTTTATAATTCCCGAATAATTTTGAACCCGACCTGCTGTTACACTCGCATTCAGGGTTTCAAAACTACAAGCTGTATATTTTCCGTGTACGGAAAACCATGCATTTCTCTACGGTGTTCAGAGAAGACCATATGAGGTTCATAAAATTAAGCAGTGGATTTGAGCAATATTGTTAACTTTAGAAGCCACATTCGTAAATGCAGATACATGACGTTTCATGAACGGCCATTTAACGGTATTAAAAAATCTCACAATTAGAAACTTTCTTAAAACTGAATTAAACTCTTCTTTTGAGTATGAAATTGGAAGAAGACGTGATTTTCTACCGATTAAGTAAAAGAATGAATATTTTTATGCGTGTTTTCCATGAAATATAATTGAATTTTCTAGGGAATCGAAAATCAATGAGAAAATTGCATACTACTTAAGTAGTCAGTTTTTGCAGAGTATAGATCTTGCATGCAACCGAAAATAATTTCTTTCGAAAGCCGACACCCTGAGGTAACTGGATCATTATAGATTTATGCTGCATCATGATTCGTTTTACAACACTATTTAATTTTTTTTTTCAAAACGAAAACGCATTTTGAAATTTTGGTTGACATTTCATGAGTTAGCACATCTACTGTAGGTATTTGCACAGGTCACAAAAGCCACACCTGCACTCACCTAAATATGGTGAAGAGCCAATCAAAGAGGTAAAGACGTGAGTCAAGTCGGCAGGCCAACAAATGCGCATGTAGTCGCGGCAGGCAGGTCTCAAGGAGGCGATCAAAAGCGGAGAAGTACGCCGTGAACTGAAAAAAAGAGCAGAAAAGTGAAAAGAGAACACAAATGAGAGTAGGTGTGCGGCAGAGGAGGGTCGGCTTCACAACCAGACCAAGCTAGAGCACGTGGCATGGGGGGGGGGGTAGGTCGAAAGTCGCAAAACAGCAAGAATTAAATAATCTCCCAGCGAAAGACTCGGAAGAAACTTGAACGCCACAAGTACCATCTGAATTCGCGCGGAGGGCTTCAGGGAATGCATCCTGGGACAAAACAGTGGGTTCATTTGGGAGGTGATTCTAGAAAGTTGTTAAGCCACTTTGTCGCATGAAAGGCTGAATGCGAGGGCGTGAAACGCGTGACCTTGACGCAGCCATTTGTCACGTGCGGTATGATAGAACAGCAGGAATTACGTGTTCTTTCAAGGTTCAGGTTACACGCGAGTCAATAAAAGACGTCGCCCACGATAACGGTGAAGTTTTCATAATACGAAAACACAGATGACACGTTATTGTCGTTTCTGACTGTGATAGGCCGACGAAAGAAATCACCTTTTTGGTGATAGCAAACGGCTTTCTAATTTGGCGTGGGATTAAAGTCCCGGAGCATTCGGTCAAAAACGAAGGTTTAAGATGATTAGTGGGGATAATCCTGTGCCTGTTGCCAGCTGGATGAGCTGGCATACCAGCCAATGAAAGCAGTCATTTTTACTGAATGAAGTCTTGCATTATGCCAAAGTTCGTCTTTAGCGTTTCAATTGGCTACACAAAAGCAGGCATGTTAACGGCAATTGCTACAGTCCTGATCCCGTTGCGGGGCATTCGTACAGTTGAAACAATAAAAAACCAATATCGAGTATCATCGCTTGAACGAAAACAGTGCAATACTCAGAATCGTATGTTGCTATGGCTCAACAGGACTCTCAGCTTAGTACTGACTTTTTGAAGGTCAAAAAAGTGGGAGCCAAAGAGCCTTCATACTAGTTTTTCACAGCCGAGCCTCTGTGAGACGTTGGATCATCATACCCATCGCAGGGAAAGACTGCTACTTCCGGGATTCTGATGAGACAAAGGACGACAGAAATTGAATAAAAACGACCTTAAAAATGGAAGGACTTCCTATTACTGGACGTCAAACAGGAGTCTCAAACTTTGGGCAAAGGTACGCTGTAGTGTGCAGATACCCACTCAATTTGACTCGTTAGAATAAGAACATTCTCAGTCCTCAAGATGACTCAGCAGCCAGATCGAAATTGATGGCCGCAAACATCCAAAAGGCCTGTCTAAAGACTGAAATCTCAAAGTAGGGTCTGTTTAACAAATTCCAAAGGCCTGCATGACCAAATGCAGTAGGAATGCAATCTCGCGTGCTGCGGATTCGAATTGCAAGCACAGAGCGAAGTGGATTACAGTGTCTTGTTGGTGCGTCTGAGTGTTCAGTTTATGAAGGTTAATCAGAAAACGTTTGAATCTACAAGCTGAAGTCTTTGTTATCTCGCTGTTTAGGTAGCGTGATGGTTTCTGCACCACCGCTGTATGGCCCGACCTGCTTTTTGAACAACCGAATTATGACTAAAGATACCGAAAACTAGTTGCATCGAGGGGAATAATCGGCGATGCAAAAGCATCAAAAAGCAACAATTTCACACAACTACGGGTCTGCGACGTTATTGAATTCCTCCTACTCACCTTCAGCGGCAGTCAGGGCTACAAGTTTGTAAGAATGTATCCTAATAAACCTCTAATCTGTGAACTAATACAAAGTGCGCAAACGGTTTGGGTTCCAAAGAGCGCTATGAATGCTGGCGGACTAGGAAAGATGAGATCGTCCACATAAAATAAAATGGGGCTATCAATGCACAAGAAGGTGAAGGAGGAAAAGGTGGTCTGAACGACGAATAACGAAGGAAGGGAGCGAAAGAGGAAACAGCCCTACCTCGCATTCGTCAAGACTGTAGAAGGCGTGAAAGCTGTCACGGTTGAGGATGCTGGCGAAGGCAATGAAGGCGGCAAGTATGTCGCCCATGACTAGAAGCAGAATTGCGGCTATGAAAGACATGCCTTGGAGGTAGCCAACTGAAGGTTGGAAGGAGACGTAGGCTGCCAGAAGATCGTGGAGATCGCGATGGTAAGGTCCATCGGCTTGAAAGAGTCCCAACTGAGGGAAGGTACGGGAAATGTCTAGCCGGATAATCTGAAGACTGGTGTCCTGGCCTGAAAGCAGCAGTAGTAACAGCACCTTTGCATTCAGCATAGGGTAAACAGAAGCCTCAACGGGAAGCTAATGTCAAGGCGTTTAGTGAGACTGAGCGATGCACGTTATACCGTGTATAAGTAAGGTTCCCCTACTAAATATAACACCATGTGCGCATTATCAGAGATTTTAAAAGGCTCGTAATATTCAGAAGAAATAGTGGCAAGCGAACGTTGCTTTCGATAACTTGTCAGGCCAATACAGTTATATGGGACGGGGTACAGTGAGTGAAAAAAATCGATAAAATTTAGGTTTTAAGTTACAGGCTAGGCAAGAGCGGAGGGGCGCAGAAAGTTGTATGTGGTTAGTCGACCTCTGACCACGGTAAGCGCGGAGCCTGAACAAGGTTCTTTTGGGCGCATAGGGTCGGTTTTCGTAACCTTATGGCGGCCGCTTCTGCTGTTGCTAACAGGCGCTGGCCCAGTAGCTTAGGGTAGCTCGAGGGGACCTTGTAAATCACACGAAATGCTTCGGTGGGGTCCACACGATGTCCTGAATCCACTGTACGCGCAAGGATGGCGCTATCTATTCTCTTAGTTTCACCTTTTGCAAGCCATGCGGGAAGGTGATCTCGTATTCCTTTGGAAAGGCACCGACTCGTAATATGATTGCAAGACCTGCAAGTTGTATCGGTTAGATCGCAGTTGGTAGCCAGGAATGGGAAGCGGATGGTGACCTTACCCTAACCCTAACCTCACCAGTAAACGTTAGCCGTTAACCCTAACGGCAACCCTAATCGTAACCCTAACCGAAATCGTAAACATAACTGTAGCCCTTAGGCATAGGCGTAACAGGAAAACCTTACCGTAATACTTAAACCTTATCGTACGCTCAAACTCTAACCGCAACCCGAAAACCTAAGCCTAAAGGCATAACCCTAACTCGAAAATCTGAAACTATTAACCGGTACCCTTATCCTAACCTCAACCGTAAAACGGAAGCCAAATGGGTCACATGTGATTATGGAGCTTCCCAAAATAGCCCCAATAAACAAACCCCCCAGCCACCTGTAATGCGGGACCTGGCTACCAACTGCGATCTAGCCGTTGTATCGGTCAAACGCCTGTCCGAACTTCTAGATAGTGCAAGTATTGCGGAATGAGAAAGTGTCCTGTATGTAACACATACTGCCAGTGGAATCGTAATTAGGGACGCTATGCGATTTTCCACTAAAATTATAGTGTACAATTAAAATATTTGCAAATTTCAAATTTGTCGCATATATGCCAAAAGAGTTGTAAATTGTCGTTTTCAGGGAGCATGTAAGCAAAATGATTACGGTTGTCAAAACTGGTAAAAAGAACCAACAAGGATAAAATTTCACACGCGATCGTCAAGTGAACAGGTGTCCCGAATGACTCCTGACTACACATAGAGTTCTATTTAAATAAAGTAGGCACCGGCCGACCTCATAGCATGCCACCTTAGGAGAACTTTTGATCCTACGATGTCCCCATCGGCGAAATCAGGCAAAATTCAGCTTCTCTTGTTGAACCCCATCTCATTTACTTCAGAGAAATAAAATAAAATAGGAATCACTGGAAAACTGTTTTGGAATCTACACTCAGAATATAGGCAGTTGATAAACCGTCATATATGAAATCAAACTACTTACTAAAGGATATTTAGATGTAAAATTCACTTAAACACTGTTACAAGACGTTATTTTGTGTCTACTTTCATATTTACTACGTATTTGGTATGGGAATACATTCGATACATCTCAAAACGAGCTCTACTTAATTAGAGCCATTTCTGATGTTTTCGGGATATTGCAGTTTACTAAAAAAATCGGCATTTCTAAACAATGCAACACTGCCTTTAATATTTTTTATGTTTTTAATTCTTTTAAACTTGTACTTAATTAAAATAGACATTGGACTCATGAAATGGTGTCGGTTTGCGAGTGACTGGCAATCATTCGTAAATTTCGACACATTTCACGAGTTAGGTCACTAAATGTATGTACGTCACCAAAGGGCGTTAACAGCTTGCCTTTCACATGTTTATCGGGCTATAATGCAAAAAGTCAGATGAGGCAGACAAATAAAGACTTTGCAGCACATATCACGGACGCGAGCAACTTAGCAGCTGATCTGGATACAGCCATAAAGGCAGGCTCAGAGTCTGAGACTCAGTCTACCGCCAGCAAAAGAGGGCAGGATACAACCACCAGTCTTTTCCCCGAGAGATCGCGTTGTGTGGTAGGGAAAGGAGTTTCTGAAGCACCTGATGATACCCCGAAAGAGAGGGTGAAAGACGATCTGCTGGTATTCCAAAACCTACTCAATGTCACGCAAGAACCCGGTAAGGTTGTCGAAATCCAAAAGATCACTAACCGTACTTAAGAATACACTTGTCCAGTAGCAGTGTAAAGACAAAGCTACCGGCAGGGAAGTGAGCAAAAGTGTGAACTTTCCCCTTACACTTTGCTTACGGTGGTTGTTACGCGGGTTGAAGCCCCTGGTTGCCACGAGCCGGCAAGGAGGCGCCCTAGAAGGACAACCACGTGATGTTACTGGGCGGAGCTTTAAAAGGCAGGGACGGTGGACAGGCAAACTGCCAAGTGAAACCTCTGAAAAAAAGACTCAACAGAACTGGCGTACAAAAATAACTTCGCGCAACGGTAAGACTGCAAGGCAGGAGAACAGATCTGACTTCAGTAATCGAGAATAACTACACAACGTGGGAGATGGGACGCAAAAAATGAGCCAAACACTTACACGGTGCAGCGCTGGGGCAGAGTGTTGAGAACGCCAAAATCGGACTAAAGGGAGGTGAACGAGGCAGAGGGACCTGACTCGGATGGTCGCCGTTCACTGCAACCGCGAGAGGCTGGAAAGGGTTCCGACTCGGTGAGCAGTCGTTTGCATTAGCGGAGGAGAGGGGACCAGTGGGCAAGGGGAGGACGGGGTGGTTGTTGTCACAGTGGGAGAAGAAACCAGGCTCCGACAAATCAGCGGGACTACTGACCTCCAATCGCTCCCGATCCAGTCGCTGGATATCTTCTTGGCTGCGCTTTAGACAAGCCTCAAACAACTCCCTAGTTATGCCCAGTGGGTTACCGATGACCAAGGACCACACCTTTATTAACAAGAGAGAAAAAGCATCGAGTTTACTTAGACTCTGTCTCTAGGGGGATAAAAAGTGGTTCCAAAGAGAAAAACACCAGGAATAAGGATTCGCTAATTATAATTCGGGTTAATCATTCAATCCCAGGTTACTGTGCCGTAGAAATGGATAAATTTCATGATCGAACAGGGCAGCTATAGAAAGATATTCGTGACATGCTCAAAACACCGTCAATGCCCAAAACACCAATTGTCCATTAAGAGGGCAGTACAGAGCATTTATGGACGAATATAAGAAGTCGATTGTAACTACAGGTGACTTGTCAGAAGGAAGGAACTCAATCAAAACGTCAAACTTCTGTGAGGAAAATTTGCCATTAAGCACTTACTTCGGCGTCATACAGGTAACCTTAAGGAATGTCGTTGTGCTAAGCATTCGAGCGACAACTCCACATACTTTAAGCATACATCGACCAAAAATTTACCAGGAACTTCTACACAGAACAAAACGTCGACAAAGAAAGACGGAACAATTTCGATGGTAGGGGGCGCTCACCAAACGTTCTTATGGAACTCACTCGTTCCGTTCTGCCCTACGGGTTCTCTCTCGAGCCCAACCAGCAGTCGCACAGCGGCGCATGATATAGGCGGGATGGCATTACCGACAAAGAAAAGGGGGACTGGAATGGCAGTTTCTGGCCTATTAGCCGTCGTCAGCCATTCATACCCAGCCCCGAGGTGTGGAACACCCGAGGCTCGAATTTGCGACCTGTTAGTTAGAAGTCCACGCCTCTAACCACTGGGTCACAAGCCCGTCGCCCTGTCGGTTTCGATCGGGAATAAAAAATGGTAGGGGCGCTCACCGATAGTTCTTATGGAACTACATGGATGTAAATATCTCGCAATTGCTCTTACAGGAAGATGTAAAACCTTGAGAGGCCAAGTAAAAGGAGATTTATAGCTGCGATGATAGGGAAACAAACCTGACTCCTGACGGCCGACGGAAGTCCGTACCACCACGCCTGATAGACACGCTTGCTCCGATAGGCCAGATTCCAGTTCGGTAGGACAATTGAACGCCAAAATTTCAGCATGTTTTGGGTGCGCGCCTCAATAGCGAGTTTACTGTCCTGTTTTTCAATCTGCTTCAAGTACTCCTTCTCTTCTGCATCAAAATAGATATAAAAACCCCATGAGCAGGGATAATTAACAAGAAACGTCATGCAATAAGAACTGCGAACTGAACTATGCAGTACATCAACCTTCGCCTTAGTTGGCACTGATGTCAATTGGGTCATAAATGAAATGTTAAATAAGCTTGTTTTTCGTGATAACAGATGTGGAAATGGGGAGTCAGTATCCGACCTGTATTTGAATCCCGCAGATAGCCACAGTGGATTTAACAATGTACCAAATGAGCAGCCGGGTGTAAATGCCCGAGAAATGGTGATCAGCTGACGACCAAAAGTACGCTTTTTCCTGCATACTTACGGGGGGGGGGGAGAGAAACACGACCGTTTGGCGAGTTCTTCGTTGCCAAGAACGAGGCCAGTGTGGTTGCCCTTATCTCAACACTACGGCCTAACTGAAGGCGTCGGCTCAAAATCTGGACCGGCACAGTCCGACGGGACATGAAAGAAGTTCTTTGCCCCCAGGTTCTCAGTCCTCGTCCTTGGAGAAGTGAATAATTTCAGATTTCAACATCCGCTGCCGCAGACAGTCACGTGTGGAGAGGCACAACCCCGGACATCATAACGGTCAAGTAGGGCCTAACCGCGCTGAGCATAAAGCGGATGGACGAGGAGCAAAACTTTGCGAAGAACTGTTATGTGAGGGATGTGAGACCGGACGCCAGTCTTCTCGTGTTCGATTGTTTTGCAAGGCACTTGCTGTAGCCGTACTCATCGAGAGCATAGCCCACGGGCGACACGGGACAGTTCCTGGACACAACCACAGTCAAGGAAGGGTTCAGAGTTTACATTGCATTTCTCTGTGAGAATCAATAAGTTCGTTATGAAGTCCGGTTTCCTTAAAACAGTGCATGCTCAGTACCTTTCCAACTAATCCAGAGCAGAACTTGGGTAGCCTTAACACATCCATAAGATACTCGAAAGTCAGTTCTAACTCGCCTGGATATCGTCATGACCACCTTCCATTTCCGTCCTTGGATTAAAAAAAAAAACTGATTCTTAAACAAATCCAAATTCAAATGCACACAACAAACGAATAATTACGTCCTTTCGCTGGCCCAGCTGTTGCTAACCGGTGAGTTGTGACGGGGCAAAATAATGATCAGTTCGAATTTGTTATATTCATGTGAAGAAAAGGGAACTGTCTGTGAGCAAATGGCACAAATGTCTGACTTGAAGCCATTAAGCCCACGTAGTTGTGTGCGCACCTTCGATAACTGCCAAGAAGCTCACACGCGGCAGAGGGCCGTTCTGTCTTTTGACATGTGCCTGCACACGAAGGATCGCGTGATAGAAAATTACGTAGATTGCGCCTATCGACCTTTCACACCCTCATGAAATTTGGCTCAGATGAAGGTGTCAACAAATTTCTGTACAGTACACTTATTAAGAACCGACGCATAGGGACAGAAAGACGTAGGAATTCTTCGGTGGAGACAGTTGAGAACAAAAAACACTAACAGCCCTCTCTATCCTGAACTTCCAAGCCGTTTGGGTTGTCGACAGCAAAATGATCCGTCACTTTTCTCAAAGGTTTGGAAGGCAAAACAAGTGGTGGAGCTGATGATTAATAGGTCAGCCCAGTGCGTCAGAGTTGCAAGATCTCAGCTTTCGAATCGGAAGGAATGAAATTCACATTAAAGTCGAGAAAGATGTGAGAATGTTTGATGAGTATAACCGGCGTGCTTAAAGGCAAATCTCATTGAAATGTACTTTTCGGCTGGGCTTGCAGAGTTTTGCACCTAGATACTGCATGACAAATTCCTGAATGCAATGGATAAGATGAGACCTAAAAGATGTAAAATAGCCCAAGAAAATAATGTGCACGGTCCAGTAAGACGACAAAACCCCAAAACCACAAAACTCCACGGGTATTGTGAAATTCCTATAAACGGAACGATGAAGAGTCTTAAAAGACTGATACGCAATTTGAAACCGTCATATGGATGGACGAATGCTACTAACAGGCCTTAAGCCTCTTACCTAGAGGCCGTGTCTGAGTGATGAGTCATGTTTGGGAATGCAAATTATAAGATAGGGTGCAAATAGTAGGTGTAAACTGAACCCTGTTATGCTTTATGACGTCGTTAACAAAAGAACGAGGGAATGCTCCAAAACAAGAAGGCGGGAAGCTGTCTAGGATTGACGATAAATACAATGGCAGTGCGAGTGTAGACGCGAGTATCCAGACAAGAGCCCTTTTCAGATGACAACTAAGGTAGCAAAGGGCACCGTATCTGTAAATGTGAAAGCGAAATGGCATAGTGGTCTTTATTTTTGATCAGGTAAATAACACAAAGGCAATCATTTAAACACGAGAATTTCTGTCTTTAGTGGAGAAAAACGCCAGGAATTTGAGAGAGATTCAAGATTTCTTCGCGAAAACGGACATCCCGACAGCTTTATTGCAATATCGTCGAGCGACCGGAAAACCCCCTACACTGACTGCCAAGAAGAAAACTCTGTTCCTCAAAGTCCCTTTTCAAAGGGACGCTGGGAGTGAACTCCTAAGACGCTTTGATCGAGTTGTATCAGGAACCTTTCCAGAAGCAATGGCTCGAATAACATGCTCTACTAACCCTGTTTTGCGCGGAGAAGCTAAGGATAGGTTGCCATCTGAGACCACCTCACGTGCATCTACCCCTCCACTTGCTCCTGTGGAGCAGGTCGCACGAGTCGGCGCCCATCCAAAAGAGTAAGAAAACACCTCCCGGCATGGCTGGGAAAAGGCTAAACCAGGAGCGTAAACAGCGCTATTCTCGCAAGCGTTCTTGATTACGGACATTGTGCGGACCCCAGCGGAGCTGGTAGAAGAACGCTCACCAATCGTGTTACGGAACTAACCCAATCCGTTGTGTCTTGGGGCTCTCTCTCGAACCAAACCGGCAGCCTCACAACGGCGCGTACTGTAGGCAGAATAAAATTACCGAAAAAGACAAGGGAGATTGGAATGGTCATTTCTGGCTTATTAGCCTACAGTACGCGTCGCTGTGTGACTACTGGTTGGGCTCGAGAGAGAGCCCCAATGCACAACAGAACGAGTGGGTTCCGTAACACGATCAACGAGCGCCCTTCTACCATTACATATACCCGATCGCAACCGACAGGACAACCAGCCCGTTGCTCAGTGTTTAGGGGCGTGAACTCCTAACCAACAGATCACGGGATCGAGCCCCAGATGTTGCAAACTTCGAGGTTGGTAGCGACTGGGTGACGACGGCCTATAAGATAGAAATGGTCATCCAAATCTCCCCTATCTTTGTCGGTTTTGTTATTCTGCCCAGCGAAGCTTTTCGCGAGATTTATAAGAACCCATCGAGTTAGCCTAAGCTACTGGGCCAGCGTCTACTAGCAACAGCAGAAGCGGCTATTATCGGGTTACGAAAATCGGTCTTGTGCGCACAGAAGGACCTCGTTCAGGTCCCGCGCTTACCGTGGTCAAAAGTCGATTAACTACATTCACCTCTCCGTGTCCTTCGACTCTCACCTCGTCCCTGGCATGACTAGTATTACCCCCACCCCCCTCCTCCACCATTCCCACACCCCGCTCGTGTTTTAGGACGAACTTTAATCAAATTATCTAGTCACTGAGGTGTTCTACTTGACCCCTTTCCCATATAAATGCATTGATCTGACGAGCGTTTATCGAAAGCAAACATATGCTAACCAACTAGTCTTCTAAATACTGCCATGAGGATTTTCGTAACCCTAAATTAAGATGACGGGGGAAATATTGTAGGCAGGAGGTGAGTTTGTTGCTGATGGAAATACATCGTAAGCGACACAAATCAAAAATTTACCGGAAGATCATTGCAGCGAAGGATTTCGGCATGGCCAATGCACATCCTCCTCGGCCCACCGATATACGAGCTGCATTTCATGATAATTTGGCTAGGATCGAATGAACTATTTCTCGACAAGTCAGCAAGGAAAGGTCATTTTCGGTCTCTTACAAACATGTCATGCAACGTCTCAGTCAGGTCACTCAGCGACTCGAAATGCAACAACTAGAGTGCTCGATTACGGGGAGCCAATCAAATTAGACTCCAGGACTGGCTTGGCTTCAATTCTAGAATGCTTATCTGCGGGCTTTCCAACTAGTCAACAAGATCTGCTGCGAGAAATCGCCAATAAAATGTTTGCCTCTGAGCATCGATTAACTCAGTCGACGATCTTCCTCTTTGTCATTTCGTCTGATGGCTGTCCGTTCAAAGCTCTTAGGGCTATTATCACCGGCACTCCGGCCAAATCCACTTGCCGTCTATAGCCACTTCGAAGAAGGCGGTCCGATCACACGACAATGTTCTGAAACTGTCGGTCAGTCTCACCCCTACCTCAGCGTTTTCCTAGGTTAATTGATGTCCCAAGCTCAAGCCAATTTCAGATATGTTGCAGTTGCGCAAAGGAGGAGGGTGGGGGAGAGTTTTTACTTTGAGCCGAGGTAAATCTTTGGCAAAAATATTTTGCGGACACATGGCCATATGACCAAATGGGAGGAATTAGAACAAGGAGGTACCGGGATTCTGGGCGATATGACTCGACTACGATAGTGACTAACGCTTACTAACACTAATATCTTTTTATCGTTGTCCTAGAGTTCCTGGTGTTTGGTTTGTGTCCGTTCCAATTCTTTAAGCTTCTCTTTATAAATCTAAATGACTTCGCACAGTATTCGGATTATCCGAATTTTGAAAAAAAGTACAATTGCGTAAGTTGTAAATTCTGCAACCCGAGTGCGTGTTCTATTGTTCTCCTGAAGGTCGCTAGACAGACATGACTCAGCCTAGTAAATAGAAGCATACGTTCTATTAAATATCCAAAAATGAATTCAGTGTGCACTTAGGCTGCGTCATTTCCCAGTATTGAGTCATAAAAAGTCGTACACAAGCTAGGTGCATGACTCTATTCCATTCTACCGTTCAATATTTCCTAGCCTTCACAGGTTTAAGCGCCACAGCAGTTTTAGTCAAACAGTACATCCGATGTCTATGTTTCATTCGAGTTATCGGTTCTCAACCAGACACTTTCTCTTATCCTTTACTGCCTTTTGTTTATTGTTCTTATAGGATCAAAAAAGACATAAGTATATTCAAATAAGTCCCCAGACGCCCGCTTTTGTTACCCTCCTTTAGTTGATAATATGCTCCTATGGTGCTCTTCAGGGATACAGCAGTGTGATGTAATAATAGCAAGGTCTCATAGTCGCCATGGCCTCGTTCCACTTCTGTGTATTGATACGTTGTAAGCTCTTACATCGTGTTTCACGACATGCTAACGCAGAAATTGAGGATTGGACTGTCTAATGGCATCCGGCACACACATATCCGTCCGTCCTACTGTTGGCTCCTATTTATGTCTTTTGTCATTATGCCATGGACTTTTTTGCAGCGGGCATTGTTGGTGTTTATTTGCCTCTCGAAACCTCAGGGATTAAATATAAAAAATACAAAAGTGCGCCACAATATAAAAGGGTACCCTAGTCAACGGGATGATCAGCAAAGAAGTCGAATCGGGTTGTTTCTGAGCAAGCCATACCAAAGGCAGCATTCAGGAACACCATGTAAACAGAACATGATTGCTCTCGCCTAAAGAGCTGTGAAAATGTCGTCTTCTCGGAAAGTAGGGCTGGATAACGACATTACTTAAGTAGACCAGAATGTAAAGAACTAGGCATAGGGAGTGTAGATTCAGAGCTTTGTAAAAACGCACTACCGGAAGAATGCGGGGGGAGGGTAAATTAGCATCTTCAGGCGACAGCTGTGAAAGGTGCAGTTGCCGTGTGCGACGCAAGCACACCAAAGCTTTCGTGCGTTAGCCTCACCTACACCATTCCTCAAGTACGAGGCGTTCGACTGGTATCTTCAAGTGAAGTTTCACCAAGATGGACAGAAGTTAGCAGGAACAAATTAATCTTGTTTGAGGAACTAACGGGTCAGATTAGTGAAATTAGATGTTTTATTCGGCTAGGAACAAACGGATATCAAAGGGGTGCACAAATAAGGGACGCTACTGAAAGCAGAGTGAAGTCATAGTCTACTTATCCTATCAGATGGTGACTTCCTGTGTCTTCGCCGTAAAGAAGAATAACGCCGTCTCATAAAGAACTACCATTTCCATGTAAAAACATAACCCGGTAAAGCAAGGCAGTCTCTCGACAAAAGTGTCCATGTCTACCCGAATTTATCACCCAAGACTCATTGGCAGCCCCAAAAGTTCGCCCGATAGTATTATCGATTGAGTGAGAGATTTCGGGAGAGAGATTAAATAATCAAGGTATTTTGTGGACGTTCGCAGTCAATGACGATGAGATTTGCCAAGTGTTTCTAGACCTGCGGAGTAGACAGACGCTGGCCGAAGTTTGCATGCTCCACCGATCTCCTCTACGCGGGGTAGTTGGGAACCTTTCGGGATACCGCGAAAGAATAAATCTTACTGTTCGCTATCTTAAAAAGGAGGACGCTTACGTTTTTTCTTTATCTGCATAATTATCCGCTCACATTCTCTGCGATGACGTTCGGCTTCAGAGGGATCCTTTTTCGGAAGCACACTGTAAGTCATCGAAAAAGTAAGCTTTTAACACAGAAAATAGTAGCCAGCTAAAGTAGTACTTAAAAAGGGCAGTCAGATGTGACCCGAAGGTCGAACATTAAATCAATGTGGTAAATCAAGTACCTGGGGCGGTCATAGATGTGCAGAAAAGTCGTTGACGGAAAAGCGACATCTGGAGCCGGCTCACGAGCAGGCGGAGAGCTGGATGGAAAGGTGAGAGAGGCACTTACGTCGTGTTGCTGAGACAACGATCTTTGCCATGTGTTCTATAAGCACAAAAGTGCTAAGGACACACAGGCATCGTAGTTAAGATTAGCAAAAAGGAGGAAACAAGGTATCGAATAAGATAGGAAAAGTCGAGAAGTATTTGGTTGTTTCAATTCACGGTGGTGCAAGAGCAAGAATAAACTATTAGAAACTCCACACGCAAGTGAATGGGCGACAGAGAACCCGAAGACAGGAAACAACAGCTGCTGCTTAGTTTTTAAGCGTAAGACATCGTAAACAGACGAAGCTTGGATTTCCCATCAAATAAATATCCAAAGTAGCCCCAGAAGGATAAAAGTATCTGCAGAAAAAGTATAGTTCAAGAAATGACTGAATGATTCAGCTATCTGCTAAAATTCCAGCATTTTGGAAGCTCATAAGTGCTCCACGATACGCTCGATAAAGGACGCATATATTTAAATCCTGTAGCGATTGGATTAAATAAACGTAATTCAAACGGAACGAAAGTGACTTCGTATATGATGCGTGCCGACAAGGGTCACAAAGAGACATCCGTAAACAAATAGTAGCGTTTAACAAATTAAAATTCGCATTTTCCAATAAAGCACTCAGAAACGAGTATTGTCAATAAGAAAGTCTTAAGAGAACAGCAAGGGTCTGTTGTGAACTACATACAGACAAAATCATTCCCTGTGGGGGGTGTAATGATAATAATAGGCGAGTAATTTTAACAGAAATCCGTCATGGAAATTTAACACCCCTTCTGATTATGTTTGCAGAAAATCAAGGCTTGGCCAACGATAGTCAACACACATGACGCTTGAACCTCAAAATCAGATTTCATAAAGAAAAATAGGCGTAAAAACCCATGAGGATATGTTTAAAAATGTGTTACTATAGCAAAGTAGAGCAAACAATTCTGGCTGGACAAAGTTCCGTAGTTATAAATGCACCTTGGGAGGCATCCGAATTAAGATAACCGTTAAAACGCAATCCACAACTACGCAAACTGTATCTCTTTCTGTCGATGACTTGTAGCGTTTCCATAATGATTGAACTTATCCTCTCCTGTATACATGTACAGGCTAAGCGAGAAATTTTCGAAAGCAACATTACGTTTACTGATCTTTTTGCTGCGTCAAATGTCAGACGTTTAACAACAGTCATCAGGGAATTTGCGATGTCTTAAAGATACCAAATGTAATTGAAAATAAGAACTGACTATGGTAAGAATTTCACTTCCAAGTAAAAGGTAAGTGAAGTAACCTATAGAAGCTCCTAGAGACATCCACGAACGACAGCTGGGCAAAATAACGAACATGTAGCTAAGATAAATAAGCGATGCACCGAAAAGCATCGAGTCTGCAGTCTAACATCCCCATAAACTTTCAACCAGTATAAAACGCTGCAAAACCTACTTTATTACAACGAATTCAACATAAATATTTTAAAAAACTGGGGACAAAAATTCATATAGAAGTAAACAGTTGCACTTAAGTATCTTTATGTAACCTGTATTTTTTCGCTAATGGAACCGGCCAACCACTGACCACATCGCATTTTTGTATTGGTTGTAGTTTAAGCAGTGAAACATTTACGGAAAGAAAGATTACAGTCATTCGGTGATACTTGCACTTGAACTTGTCTAGTTAACGCTCAAATGAAGGGAGAGCACCTAAGATGCGTCGGCAAACAACCTAGTAAACGCATCTCAAAATAAGGATAAGCAACGAGTAATACACGAGAAAGTGACGAATGTACTTTACATTTTGTGATGATAGATAGTCACAGATGCGAATGAGCCATCACCGTACTTGCACACTGAGGAAAATAAATATCCAAAGTGCATAAGCATACTTAAGTCATTGGCAAACTCCGTAAGGATATCATGCATTAGAAATAGCTGTCACGTTTGCGGTCACAAGAATACACCTTGGATTCCTAACCCAAAGTCGTGTTCCTCAAGTTTAAACAGCAGCACTGTTGCTTTGCAAACATCTTCAACCAAACTGCCTACAACTACTCTGGACGACAGTTCTAAAGATGGGCAGAAGCCAAAAACCTAACCGCCTGTTTATAAATATCTGGACGACGTTATTATCACGTTTACGAACGAGAATAAGCGATTAGCACAAAAATGTGGGCAATGTTGTCTACAAAGATAAAAAGCCTCTTGAAGCTGATAATGATAAAGCTCCATGCAAAACTGCGGTCTCTGCTAGTATTTCAGTCTTTTTATGTAGAATGCGATACCGAAACCCTATAAGATAGTAGGATTTAACCAAATCGTGTTACGTCAAATAATACTAGTCACAAGCCCATGCACGCTTGCACATCTCGACAAAGATGGGGAATACTTACGTCTATCGACAAAACAATTTCGGACTGAATATTTTGATTTGGTGAACAATTCAAGTAGTTATTGGGCCATTTACAAAATTATCGCGAGTATCTGAAAGAAGGGTATGGTTTATAATCCCTTCAAATTAGTTATGGAAAATAACTAAGTCGTCTAACTACCATACAAATTTGAGACAACATCTATCAAAAAATGTTTCATTTATTTCCCTATGTTTAGAGGGTCACATCAGTGTAATAAAAAACAAAAAAGGAAAGGGAAATCACTATTTACTGCTGAACATAGATTTTATAAGACCTACAAATCCATCAAAGCTTGGTGTGGGGAGGGGTCGGGAGTAATCGAAAGACCAACCCTCGTAGATGCTAAGCTGCATACTTTTAAGAGCGAACGGCCCATTTAGAGTCAATAGACAGCAGGATACTAATGAAGTAATCGACATGCGTACTGTATTAACGGTCTGCAGTAAACCGTCGACAATGGGCAAAGTAGGTACAGAGTAGACACATTAGAGGTAGAATTTCCGGACTGCTGAGCGACTTTGACTGGTGGGGATGACCTAATGAGCTACTTACTTATAGTAAAATACACAGCGGTAACGGTTGCACTCATTGATTTGAATCACGCGAGCCGAATTAGATATAACCGTGTTTAATCTGTAATCATGTACATGTACATGATTTGTACAGCATAGTGGTTCCAAAATGTACATTTCATACCATAATGCTGTTACGCAAAAAAGCGGCAGACTGTAAACTGAGAACAAGAGTGCGAACCAAATGCTTAAGAAGGAACATTAGAAACACGACCGCGATCATTCCTCTCATTTTATGTACAGGCAAAACTTACTCAAGTGAAGTGACCGTTTGCTCAGAAGGCGGTCGACTACCAAAGACAGAGGAACCGTTGGTGGTAGTTTGATCCGGAAAACCGTGATCGGGGGCAGAGTTCAGACGACATACTCTGGGGCGAACGACGAAATCAGGAGCAGAAACAAACCGCGTAAACGGCCTGCCGTTCCGAGCGTTCGGTGATTCCATTGTGCTTGTGACTTAAGATATCCACTGGCAAACCAACTGTGATTACACACTAAGTAACGATAGCAAATATTTCATAGCGAAGTGTGAGGTCCAAAATGCTTGGCAGAAATGTCCAGGAAATTGTGGTACGTTGGGCTATACGGCATTTCATGTTTACCTTAGAAACTGAAGCACGGTTTGGTAGATTTCCTACTAACCTGCTGTCAAATCAATTCGCCTAGGACTGTTACTAATTTTGTTGCTCGCCTCTGTACCCTTTTGAACGGATTGTAATTCTGCGGCGTCTAGGCCTGAATTGCATATTCGAGATGCGGCCTTAAAAACGTGCCGAAGACATGGGAGAAGCAGTCTTAATCGAAAACCGCGAATGCCCACTTGAAGGCATATAGTATAGAAGTTGTGGCCTTAGCCCCCTTGCAAGGTTGTGTAGAAGGCGTTTGGCTGTCTGCAACCCAGACTCCGAGATCCTTCTGCGTTTCTGCTTCTCGAAGTGGTATTCCGTTCAGATATTATTGTTATGTACTGGCCTGATTTCCTGGGCGCAGTATGATACATCTGTTCAAATTAAAGGACAAGAACCATCTGTGGGACCACTCTTCCAATCGACAAAAATTTTCTTCGAAGTTGGTCTCGTCGGCAGCATTCTGGATGCTTTTCCAGATTTTTGTGTCATCTGCAAACATTGCAGTATCACAGTCCAACCCATCTACATAATCATTGATGAGCAAGAGAAAGAGGGTTGGTCCAAGCTCCGAGCCATATGGGACTTCATCCTCTATGAATGTGCGCCTTGATTGTTGATGTTCTACGCCGACGTCTTGGTAACGGCCGACGAGGGAATTCTCGACCCATTCGTGAAGTTTGCCGTCTAAGTGAAATTTTGGCTGATTCCTAAATCTGTGCCAGAATTCCGCAGTTTTGTTTATTTAACGTCTTTTTATCAGAAGTTTTTTTTACATTTCGCATCAGTTGTAAGATAGCTACGTCGTTTAACCGAGAAAGGGCATAAGTTCAGTTGGGCTGATGAATATCAGACTTACTCGACCATCTAAAAGCTCGCCTTCTGCCCTTACCTACACTAACGCGGAACCAGACTCATATCCGTTTACCCTAGACACGGATGCCAGCGGGTTCGCCATGGGAGAGTGCTCTCACAGGTTGGTGCCACCGGAACCGAAAGATATATATTCTTTGGAAGTAAAACGTTGTCGATGTCAGAGCCAACTAATGTACTTAGTTTCGCGAGCTTTTGAATCTGATGACCATCGTTTAACAATTTTTGGGCGTTCTAAATCGCAAACCATTCATCAGAGAAGTGACCAAAAAGCCATGTTGTGGCTACAGAATTCGACGGACACAGAAGGACAATTAGAAGATGACAGGAAGCACTAACAGTTAACCTTCTCATGTTAGTACCGCCCGGGGACTAAACACGCAGACGCTGATCTATTATCTCTCCGTTCTGACGAGTCGACATCTGATGAGACTTAGAGACCGATTTGTAAAGTCAGTTCTGCGCACATTAAGGCACCCACACGGCATCAGTGGTCCGTGGCACAAAGCACCAACCCGGATATGCTATCGTATATAATCCCAAATGTTCGAGTAGATATCGACCTTCTTGCTCTTCACTAAAGATACTGTTAATCCCATACCTCGTGTTTTTGTGCCTAAGAGTTTGGTTATTCGTCTTTTTTGATCTACGTTATGATTTAGGCCATGGGGGCCAGGCCAAAACCGAACACTCTACCAGACGGTGGTTCTGGTGGTTACAGTTCCGTGGACAGGTGATCACACTCTGTAACACTTGTCCTGTTTGTGTGTCCTTTAAAGTCGCTTATCAAAGGTTACACGCACATCTTCAGCTTGTGGCTGCAGGCTTTCCCTTCTAACGATTGGGTGTCGACATAGTTGGACTACCAGCCAATTTACTTCGGGACATCAGCATATCTTATTTACAGTAGATTACTTTATAAATGGTCAGAAACAATATCACTTCGCAGACAAGGTGCTTTATCAGTGGGAACTGCTTTCTGTTACGACTGCATCTGTCGTTTTGGGGCTCCCATGTCCTTTCACCCAGACTACGCGGCTAAATTTAAAGAGTTAATTATTTCAAGATGTATGTGACCCACTACACACTCACAAAATACGAGCCACTCCGGCACATCGCGAAGGCAACAGACAAGTTGAACGCACCAATCGGACTCTCATAAACCTTTGCCGAGCATCACCGACCCTTAAACTGGAACACTAGGTTACCTTAGGTACTAATGGTCTATTGCGCAACGGTCCATTTGTCCACAGGATGCTTGCCTTTTATGCTTTCTGGATGGTACTTCCGACTACCTATTGGCTCTCACTTGCTACTCTTGGATTCAGAAAACTACACTTGTATACTTGAGCTCTAAGAACTATTACGAATTACGCATGATTTGGCCCGCTAACATTTAGGTTAGGGATAACAACAGAAGAAAGAAAATTTCGATATACAAATTGCTCACCTGCCTCCCCCCTATAAACTTGGCAATATTGTCCTTCGCTACCGGTCTTTACCTCCCGTCGGCGTATCCACGAAGTTTTCCATCATACTTCGCGTCATCCTACCCACCACATACATTGTCCAGGACGCGATCACGTCCAACAGTCCGTCTACAACTGTCCATTTGGACAAATTAAAGCCCTTCAGAGAGAGGTTAAATCTCGCATCACACCAGAGTCTCCACATTCTTCTCGACAAATTAGTATCAAAGCCTTCTAACGAAATTACCATGCGGAACCCATTACTACGCGTCCTTCGGGATCTTGCGGACAGAGCTCTTTCCTAAAGGGTAGGGGAAGCAAACTAATGTTTATTACTTTGTTTGACGAAAGTGGGCTCTTTATGTTTCAGTGTAAACTGGCAGTGATCGCATCTCATCCCCTGCAGCAGCCTTCAGCCCTTCACCTCCCGAGGTCCGCTTAAGTATTTATCCGGAACTTATTGCCCGAGCAATGCTTCTGTGATCGACTCTCTACGAAACCATTATTTACCGTCCGTAATTCTGTTGTGTACTGTTCGTTTAATCTCTGTCTTTTTATAAACTTTTCTCCATATCATCGTTGCCGACAAATGGCTCTTGGAATTATGTGTCATTATGCCTGTGAGTCACATTGGCAGTCCTTTTAGAACCATTTTCAGTATGCCACCTACTGAAATACCCTTAAGGAACCGACGACCTAAAGCCTATAGACAAAAGCGAGAAGTTGCGTGCTCTAGAAGTGAAAGTACCAGATCAGCATGTTAACCTCAAAAGCAGCGGACATACAAATCCCACGATACCCACATTCAGAAATTACGAGAAGCTTCGGATCTGAAAGAAATTCTAGACGGCCAGTAGGGATTTGGAATTTGAAAGGTTAATGACTGTTGGATTGAAGTATGAATGCATTCAACTATCGGCATAGGCAAGAACCGGCATGGTAAAAAGAATAATTCGTGCACGAAAGTGCGAATGAAGATGAAGTGTGGCTGTCCGGTTTGACCGAAGCAAATGAATTTATAACGCCCTACATAACAATTCAAGTATTTCGAAGCACCGGCCTTATCACTGTCCGCTTTGCAAGTAATAATAATAATTTTTATTAAAGACCCGTCGGGGTCCCATTAAAGCAAGTAAAAATAAATTTCATTGAGAACTTTAGAAGAGATAGGCAAAATATGTGCAAAGTGCAATTCATAGTTTTTTGAATTAGTAGTCCGTTAAGAAAAATGATTAGCGAGGGGTGAAAAAAACCACTTAAAAATTTAAAAATGTTTGGGTTAATTTTACAGGAGAAAAAACCCTCGATTAAAAATACTAACAAAACAATGCGTACAGGACTGGCCTGCATGCGGCGGTATATAACGGATTATAATCGGAGAGCGTCAAGGCAGAAATAAATGTCAGCCTTGATTAAAATCTTACATCGTCTGGGCAGAAATAAATGCCAGCCTTCAGGGGTACTTATGCGGATCGGACAGGACTGATATGCATGTGGTATTGTATACGCGATTCAGAACTGACAACGTCAGGGCAGGATCGATACGCCGGATGAGACTATTCGCGTCCAAGAGGCCGGACGAGAGGAACCCAGACGCGATTGGCCGCAGTACGCTTCGAGCCCAGCCGAGGAGTGGGGAAAGGAGGTAAGACCAAATTATTTGTAGACGGCGAATACTGAGGGCTGCCGTGAGTGTCAGCAGAGCGCACGAGGTCGAAATGCGGGAGATTACATCAGGAACCGTGAAAATCGTCGCTGTATATGGCATTGTATAAAGGATTTCATTAAGGGGTTAGAAGCGGGTCAGGCAGGACTGACCTGTATGTGGCCTTAAATAAAAGGTTCGAAAAGGGTATCATCAAGGCAAAATTCACATGCCGGACGAGGCAGATAAGAATGTTTCATTTTCGTATGCAGATAACAAGCGATAAAAATACAAGCAAGCAAACTTGAACAGGCTCGAAGACTGGTCGAAGCGCTGGCTTATGCCCTTCAATATAAGCAAGTGTAACTTTCTTCAACTCGGTGGCTTCAGAGCCCCCAGCCCCAGGACCTACTTTCTAAACGGCACACAACTGCAACAGGTTGACAGTCAGAAGGACCTGGGTGTATGGATTACATCTTCACTCAAACCAACACTGCACTGCGCGAAGGCGGCTAAATCGGCTACGGCCACATGGCAACTCATTAGGCGAGCATTTATGGGTTTTGACCCTGACTGCTTTTCCAAAATATTTGGCACCTTCGTGCGACCTCATCTAGAATACGCCATACACGCGTGGAGACCCTGGACTGCCAAGGATTATACCGTCTTGGAGAAGGTCCAGAGACGGGCGACCAAAATGACACAAGGTCTGGGAGCACTGCCCTATGAAACCAGACTGTCAATCCTAAACCTGTTTCGCCTTTCCTACAGGCAATTACGTGGTGACCTTATACTAACATTTCGCATCATTAACGGCCTAGACTGTTGTTTAGATCCCACTGATTATTTCACCCAAGCTAACACGCCCAATTTGCGTGGTCATCCCTTAAAACTACGCGCAGGGAAATCAAGAACCAATGGACGGAAGTCCTTTTTTAGTAAAAGAGTGGTTGCAGCCTGGAATTCCCTACCTACCGATGTTGTAACCTCCTCCTGTGTGAACTCCTTCAAGTGTAGACTTGACGTGCATCAAGCTTCCCAATTACCACCCCCACATCCACTCACATAACCGGGTACCATATTTTAAGTGTTTATACTACTTGTAATTAGTAAGTAACCATTAATGATTACTCTTTTTCGGCTAGCTGCCAGCTGTCCGCGAGTATGTACAAAATCCCTTTTTCACCTTCCCATTTATCAATGTTTTTCTCAGACGACTTGTAACCAAGAGGGAATTCAAAGGCGCTTGCCTATATTTCCCTTAATAAACTGATACTGATACTGATACTGATGAAAAGGGAGTAAAGATGTGTGTGCTGCAACACAAAAAGATATTAAAATTCGTCAGACAATGAATTCCAGACGGCAGGTTTTAAGTTGTAGACATGTCTTTCTTGCCGTGTCAATGTTACGTATTATTTAGCTTCCGGCGGTGATTATTGTCCTGCAAATGGGCAGTTAACTTGCACATCCCTCAAAATGCAGGAAAATGCTTAGTGAACCCAAGTACCATATCGAGCATACGAGAATGGCTACAACAGACAACGAATGGATAAAGCGCATCCATTTTCCAGACAGTTGACAGGGAAAGGCGCCGCAGCATTGGATTTGCAAGCGAGAAACACATTCGATTGTTGTGCAAGTTGTCGGTTGGGAAGACGAACTTTCCGCGGTTTGTTTGAAAATCATTCAACAATTCATCAGAGACATTCAGCAGGTGCGTATCCCGTCTACGGAGCAAGGACAGAATATCAGAGGCGAAGGAAGAGATTATTACACTTCAGAAATGTGATCTTACGGTTTCGACCCTAAGCTATCATTTTATGGCGCGGAGTGTTGCCCTGCTTCGTCACTGTGGTGTTTGTTGGTTCCATCAGCCTGGAACTATCACAAACGCATTTACCCGCTCTTTGATTATGTTTGCGGCCTTTTAATGTCCACTCCTAGCTTTCGATATGAACGGGCTGTGCAAAATTTGATCGTCTCCTCCTGTCTCGCTACCCTGATGCAAACAGCCTAGTCAGGTTTAAAAATTCTTCCTTAAAGACAAACGTATCCGACACAGACATGCTTTGACCTATGGGGTGGTCCCTAAGAACTAACATATCACAGTCATTTTGCGTCCTTTCAAGTCACTTCTCGAGGGAGACTTCTTTATTTTTGCTCATTTTTTCCTGTCTGACTGCTCATGATATACGCAAATGGAGCAGTATGGACGTCTGCTTAACGATGTGACGTTTATTCAAGCGTATATTTTTTAAACAGGCGTTTAATCGCCAAGGACAGTATCATCATGGGTGCTAAATAAATGAATAAATTTATTATTTAAGAAAGAGGTGGAAACACGAACGATTCGTTATTCGAAAAATGGTACGAAGCAGAACGCAGATGACGCCTAAGTATGCCTACTGTAACCCTTGCTAAGCAGCCCACTGCAGACACCAGAGACCCCGTATACGCAAAAACCAATTTAAGGAGTTCGTCTAAAATTGGTTTCAGACATAAAGTCTCCACCTTAATGTGAAAGACTAATTTTTTAAAAAAATTCTGAGTATGTTGTGTATTTGCTGACCTTTGGAAATGTCTACTCGGACGTGATGATTCTGCGGCTTTCGAAATATTATTGCACGTCTGGTGTAAAAGACCGAGCCTTCAGTCTTTTTCAAATTTCACGTCGACAGTGTAATTCTTAAATCTGATTTTAACAGCCAAACAAACGTTGTGACAAGGGTTGGGTCATCGTATGTTTCCTGCAAGCCTGACTGTTGAGTATTATTGCCGTTTCATCCGTGTATTTCAAATTAATTGCTACTTCATCCATTTTTCAAGTATTAGTCGTCGTTTCGTACGTTTATTTAACCAGTTTAATAAACTGAACACAGCATCCTGTAGTTCACGAGGATCAGAGAAACGCAGACGTGTCAGGTCCGTCTAAGTATGCCAAAAATCTGGCATCAGCAGTGGAGCTCGAACCCGCAACCTGCGGGTGGGAAACAACGCTTCAAAACACACGGCTATGGTCGCGCGAACATCTGTCAAAAGTGGTATAAAGAGAGGAAAGCTCTAGGTCTTTGGAAACTACGCAAAACCTTCGTCAGAATTGGGGCTCAAACCAGCGCGCCTGAGCGTTGGGGCCAGTGCAGATGCCCATACGCAGCCGCCTGTTGCGGGCAGCCATAATGGCCAGTCTGCCGCCGTTGTTCAGGGCCCCGTTACGTCAAGGTCACTCACCTTCGCAGCAAGCGATTCCAAACGCGATGACCTGTACCGAATTGATTGGCTTCAGCTCGCACGTACATGCGTCTACACAGTCGCACCAGTGCGCCACTTGAATACACCACCCCCTCCCCCCAATCAGCAACAGAAGACAGTGGGGCACCACTCCTCGGCAAATGCAACACGCAGCGATTGGCAACAACTTCAGCCTCGCTCAATAGCTTACGAAAGCAGCTGTCACCACTATCTCGGGGAATGTCAGGCATGACTGGACGCCGCCAACACCAGCCCTGGCTTCGCCAGCAGCCACCGCCACGTTAAAGGACAAATTGGATACTATATACAATTAATCCATTAATGTGCTGACCCCCGTCATTTTCTAGAATTTGGTATTTGACCAAATGATTATGACGCTTCGAGTACACATTTTCGCTGATTAGTACCAACAGGGCAATAAAGCACAGAGTTTGCTAGAAGTCCTACAGATGCGGTTATTCTGCTGTCAGTTCATCTCCTACCATGCGGTCAGAGTCTGGCAGTCCTAGTAGATGTTGCCCACGAGGGCATAAGTTTATCGGGAGTTTCAGTCCATTTTAGAAATACTTTGACGAGGGATAATTTGAAACAGAAAATGTCGAGACTAAAAAATAATTTCCGTTTTTCATTTGGAAAAATACACCAGTTGTATAGGGAATTTTAAAAAAGAAATACCGTGGGCTGACATAATTTTTTCAAGCGCAACCAGCGTTGCGATAAATGGCGACGTGCCCATAGGGCTTCGTATAACAGTGGACATTTCTTTTGTTCGAAAGGGAGGTCCAAATAGTCAATGAACTTTGCCATAGCCATTCAGTTCAGGCAGCATTAACAACATTCTAAACCGACCACCAAATACTCCGTCGCTGTCGGATAGTTCATCAAACGTCGATGTCCAAAATCGTGCCGAATTCGAGGAGCCGAAGAGGAAGAAGTTGAACAATTTCAAGGATCCCTAACAAATGCGGTAAATTTCGAGCGAAATTCGATATTAATGATACAGGAGGCACCGAAAGACGAACCGACGAAGTCCACGTAAAAAAGACTCGTCATTAATTTTGGGAAGAAGTGAAAGCACTGACGCAAATAGCATGGCCAGCCAGAATACAATTTTTTCGATCCTGAAGATCCGTCAAAAACCACAGCACCAAATCACCAAGCAAATATCTTGACAGAAAACGAAATGTCGCCGTGCGGGGATTCTGAGTTCAATTTCTCAGTTGCAAACGAAGGAGTCGAAACTGACCTCAACCTCTCTCGGACGTATTTTAATACCGTCCTTTAGGATGTAGGATATGTCTGGGAACACCCAAGTAACGTAGATGACATGTGTGCGTTGTCATTACCAAAGGCATCTTTAATTCCTCTTGAAAATAAATTTCAAGTTTCACACCTAAAGGGAAGAGCGGCTCTTAGTAATTCACATTAAAAACTGTTTTCGTCCGATTATGAATCGGTGGGAGGACACTAAATGAGGGAAGTCCAAAGAGAAGTGAAAAGCAGGACGAATGAGGACGAAAAATAGTTTAAAAAATAAGGAAAAGGACGATGACACAAATCAAGCGACCGCTTCTGAAATTGACATCGTTTGTACACAGGGCTGGTCTTTAACGAGAAGACGGGCAGTATAGATGATGTACTCAAGTGTACAGAGCTTGTGCAATAAAATTAATGGAGTAAGAAATTTGGCTGACGAATACACCCCAGGTTTCATAGATTTCACAGAATCGTTGGTTTCTTAGGATATTGGAGAACGTGGGGAGGAGCCGATTGAGGGAGTCGTTGTATATGTCGACTGCAATTTACCCACGGCCTCCAAACTACATCCTACGAAAACAGCAGTGGAATTTTGTCTTTAAATTTTTCCATTAAATAAGCTCTGTCACCAGCATTTACAGCTGCATACCGTTCCCCAAGGCCTACTGCCGAACGCTATGACCTTCCTCTAACGGAAGTGAACAAGTCCTACTTGAACAAGGATGCCTCTACTGTTCCAGACTTTAATGCGCTGAATATCGACTGGCAAGTGGGGGCTGTTTCGAGTCCAACGGATACATTCGGTCAACATTTGCCTGACATGGGGACGGAAAAAATACTTTTTCCGAACGCAAGTCTCCAAAAACATGTAAGGGAAGGGTAATTTTCAAATTGTCTGTAGAACTTGTGCTCACTCGAGATGAGGCGGGTGTGCAAGATCTGCAAAATCTCCCGCCAAATGGGTGTTAGAAATCATCTTTTAATGCTCTCCGATCACTTTATGCCTCCCTAGCCTGTCCCACTTTAAGATTGGGAAACAAACACCTGGAAGGGAGACTCCTCTAACATGCAGACGCCAGTCTCGGCACTACCGTGGACAACCGACGACAGTTCGACCGTCGATCTCGACGATGTCCACCGTGTGCCCCACAGCTGCAGCAACGTTGGAGCAGGGACGGTGACTTTTGCAGGGATTTATAGTGCCAGTAGACTTGCGCTGCATCTACCTACACTTTCTCCTCCTCCCCCGCCTGAGCTCGTTGTCAAGACGGAGTCAAAAAGACCGGAGACGAGGGAGGCCGCAGGTGGATGGCTCGGACGGAGCCCCACCTTGGCGTTCCACCACATCCCCTGGTCCACACAAGAAATGACCAGGATTTTCACCGACACAACAGAGATTTGGAGGCTGGCACGGCCGAAGCCGCACCTAAGCGTGCCGCCAACGCCTGGCTCGAATCCCACACTGTGGTGGGAGTGCCATAAAGGCCACATTTAAAAGGAGACATTGCAGCATGACTCTCAGACCGCCTCCGGTCAAGGAGGAGGTCCAAGTTACCCCGTCAGTTGGCAACCTTCCAGGCCACGGCTTTTAGCGCACCGTGATAGCTTCAAGCGCGCCAGATTGTTTATAGTGAGGAAAGTGTGTTGAGTCGTCGACCGTGGACAACCACAATGTTGGTGACAGTTTGCAAATACTGGAGCACGTTCAGATCGTTGGTTTAACGCATAATTAATCTACATTCTTTACTTACACGAAGGAAGACTAGCAACCGCCCACTGTGAATAAGCCGGGAACATCAAATCGCCTTTGGGAGGAGAAGTAAGATTTGGAAACGTTTTCAAATAACGCCGAATAACAAACACTTGTTGGACTCTAACGACAGCGGGATATTTGTAAACGTTAAGTTGATAGACTTCAAAGGAACTGTGGACTTAACATACTGTGGAACTAAAAGAAACACCCCAAGATCCTGTACAATTAAATGCACACTAGCAAAGGCAATCGTGACTCAAGTCTGGCCTTGAGGTCCCAAAACGGAGTAACAAAGACGGATGACCAAACTAAAGTATCAGTCTGTTCTGGTTTCTTTCAGTCGGCATTTACTCATGAAACAAATCCCCCTCCGCTTCTTATCTGTTCAGATCAACAGAAAATTCTGCATCGTTTTCATTTGAAGATAATCAGTATTTCTCGATAAAGACAGAATCTCTCCAAATGAGGACTGTCATTCACGAGGTTAAGATAGAATTCGCTTATTTTTTATCCGAGAATTGGTCGCAGGAGTGGAAACTGTATATGTCTCCTCGATCTATAAACGAGCGCACAAGCTGAAGTTAGGAGCTGTGTTGCGTGCACGCTCATAAAATGACTTTTTAGAAGGCATTCAATGACGTATCTGGGGCAAAAAAAAACACTTATAATTTGCTACTCAATATGGATTCCGCCATGGTTACTCATGTCCTGCCAATGGTCTTTATTCGCAGGAAAAAAAGGCTAAAGACCAGAGCCGTCCAGTGGATGTTATCGGCTTTTATTTTAAAAAGGCGTTTGATAGCATGCTTCATACACGACTCCTACAAAAAATTGACAGCATGAAATCCGGGGCTAGCCGAAAACCGCTCATTAAACGTCGCGAAACTTCTCGAAACTTAAGAGCTCATGGAAGAGTGCAGCATCCCATTCTCCGAAACGCTCGTGGAAATCCATCTAGCAGACGCTAAGTGACGAACCGAGTAAGTTGACAGGGGCATTGACATGTAATGCCATGGGGCACTGAGATAATGATGCCGTGGTGTCCGGCTTATTTGCTCCCATATTTCGAGCTCAGGCTGGGATGACCCGGCTAATTGAATAGAGCGTTTCAGTGTTGAAACGAACTACTTGGGCCCGTTTATTGCAATCAAAAGCAGTACAACTCTCCTCAAAGATGTGTCTGCTAATATATGTTGTTTGCAGGACGGACAAAACAGTGGGCTGTGCTGGTTATTATCTTAGCTATTAGTAACTAACCACCTGCATTTTTGCACGTCAGTTATAGCACAAATGCCGTCGGCTAGAGCACAAAAAACATGTGTGTTACGATCAGCTTTCGGAGTAATTCGATCACGATCCTTCTTTAGGCAATAAGTTAAGTATAATCCGCTGAACTCATGCAGTTAGGAATGAAAATGAAACGTGGAACAATTAAATGCTTGACAGAACATAATTTCTACTGCTGCGATCACTGAAGATATAAGTCCTTTTTCTTCCATTTCCTGAGACTTCGTCGATCGAATAAGCCGTAAAACTAAAGATAATGCAATGGCTTTACATTGTAAAAATTTCTGGTTTTGAAGAATTACAGCCAATAAAACATGTTAATGTTAGTTTTCAGAAAACTAATAGTTTTCTTATTTCAAAAGGTACTTTGCCGTTATCCTTCTGTCTGTAAAAAACATGAAGGTCCATCTGCAGCCATTGGTAGCAGCACCTTTGAATCACAGATCACCTATGACGACGATTCTTGCCTTTGTTTATTCTCGAGCATACATGTTCGTTGACTGAGGAGAGCAGTTAAAAGACACGAAACAATTTATATATTCCGTCTTCTCTTTTTCCCCAGGGGCTTGTTTCGTTTAAAAAAGCTGAATTCTTGCATGGCATCTTGAGAAATTTAATGGTGACATTTACTAAAGTTTTTCAGCTATTGGTTAAGCGTATCTCCTACGGTTTCAATAACCCTATGGCTTCCTGAAAACACTTAAGGGTATTCTGACTATTACAGCACTTCAGTATAATAAACTGCATGTTATAAGAACAGGTCACTTTTAAGCCCTGGGTTTTCGGGACACAAATCAAACCCTCTTGAAATACTGGATTCATATTTTGATTTGAACTTACACGTTGTTTCGAAAAGTGCTTCTATGTGATAATGGTATGGCAAATTGATATCCTTACTTTTAATATACTTTTGTTCCGAAATGTTGTGCACGTCAGGAAGGAAACGTCAATAGATTATGTCGAAAGTCTGTTATGATGTGTTTCTTGAGCGTATATTGTCAGAAAATTAGTCGACTTCGAACAAATAATTTCTGTTTCCGAGTTACTGACTTTTCATTAGTGATGAGACGACCGCACATACCAAAACAGGGCATCTCTCTTTCAATTGATACTATTTACTAGCTGAAGCGCAGGGATAGAACAAACTTTAATTTTAGGTGTCAATTAGCCGCCTAGGATAACCGGTGCCCACGGATATCCCGGCTACGTGGTTCGGCAAGCAACCGGCAGTCCCTGCTTCTGAGAACGCGTGCTTACTCTCCCAACAAAATTAAAAGAGAAATCCGCTCAATTAACTAATGGGGAACTGAAACACACGGCCCAATATTAAACATACGCAAACTTATCCGAACGCATTTCTCAGAAATGGGCCTGGCCAAATCGTCTCGTCTTTAACTGCGATGCAGAGTTTTGTGATCGAACTTGTATCCAATCTGTCAAAATTAACATGTAATACTATACACGTCCAAAAGACCGAAAACATTTGCACTCATACTATTTGATCTCTTAACACTTTGATCCGGTACTCACCTCTTATTTTCTTATAAATGTGGTTTCGGATGTTTGGAACTCCTCGTGAGGGCTTTGATGTCATGATCGTCAACAAACCATTGCATATTGATAACCAATGTTTTGTGGCCTCTTGTATACTGGAAGTATCTGTCAAAACAACCCTCCAAATTTTGATTATTTGGAGGTAGAGTAAATGTGTTATCTCATAAAATTTTAAGCGAAATTCTGGAATGTGTTTTCAAGTAGAAAAAATTACTTAAGTGAAAATGTAAGACAAATTATCGAGAAACAGAATTCCAAGATATTTTAGTCACGTCAGGATTCCGGCTTAAGCTAGTTTTTTGTCCACTTCCAAACCTCACTTAAATACTACACCCTTGAGTGGCATAATTTTCTTTTATTGCTTTTGGATGCCCTTAGGAACTCGGAACTAGTTGAAAGACACCTGAAGAAGCACCAAATTCATGTGGCGCACAAACCGACGACTACACTTCGTAACCAGCTTGTACACCCTAAGGATAGGGTTGGCTATTTAGATAAGAAGGAAGTCGTCTATAAGATACCATGCAACACCTGCAATGCAGTTTACTGTGGTCAAACTGGGAAATCGGCCTCTACGCGAATACACGAACATCAGTTGGCCGTAAGAAGGCGCGACTACTTGTCCCAAGTTGCCATACATACGTTGGAAACGGGCCACAAATTCGCATGGGACAGGACTCGCATTGTTGGTGTTTGCTCATCAAAAAAGGGCCGTGAATTTTTAGAGGCCATCCATTCTAACAGCGCGTGCATCAATCGACACGTAGAATTGGATACGGTGTACAACAGCATCAAAGAAAAGTGGAAAACGCGTTAGCCAATCAGAACATCACACCAGCAGGAGTAACAAGGCAAAATCGATTTTTCGGCATGTTTAAATGTTAACTGTGTTGCACACTTACTTCACGTCTGAAGACGACTTGGGGAACCAAGTTCGAAAATTTACAATAAAACTTGTTTAATATTTCCCAAAGAGCTGTTTTCTTTCGAATTATGATTCTTGGGATGCCTGTTTTCCAATGGAAAATATGCCTGAAAGTATTTTCCTGCGCCTATTTATTCGCAAATTGCTCCTTAAAATTGTAGTCCTTGCAGAAGAGCATCTTTCGGTTTTAAAAAGTAATGTCAATTCCTGGATAATTCTAAACCTGAGCTGCCTTTGCACTTGCATTTGGGGCATCCAAACTACAAGCTGCATACGTTCCCCGTAACGAAAATCACACATTTGTGTATGCCACGCAGAAGATATCACATAGGGCTCATAAAAGTTTGCAGGGGATATGGACTATGTTGTGTGCTTAACAGGCATCTCTTATACATGAAAAAATTCGATGCTTTGTTAGTAGGTGTTTCATTATCTTAAAAAATGCAATAATTATAAACTGTCTTAAAGCAAACAGTATCATTTCTTCAAGTATAAAATTTAAGTAAGATGTTATATGTCATCCATTACGGACAAAATACTTTTGCATGTTTTTTCTAAAACATATTTTAATTTATAATGACATTGAATATCAAAGGGAAAATTCGGTAATAGTTCAGTAGTTATTTTGTACAGACTACTTTTTGCAGGCGGTCAAAAAGAAGCTTGTTCAAAAACTGGTACCTTGACGTGACTTAAGTGCATTATGATTATGCTGCGCGATAGTTAGTCTTACGACCATTATTAAGTGCTTTTTCTGATCGAAGACATAGTTCAGAGCCCTGATTAACATTTCATGAGACGGCATATCTACTGTATAACGGATAGTTATATTATAAACGATTTCACATTTGCCATGATTTTTATACAAGTTTTTACGAGATGAAAGGAAAGGGTGCGTTCATGACAGGCAAAATGAACTAAAATAATTGTGTTAACTCACGAAATGTTGACCGAAATTCCGGAATGCATTTTTGACTAAAAATTACTTAAGTAGGATTGTAATATTAATTGCCGTGCAGCGTAATCCCATAATAATTCGGCAATTGCAAAATGCAGGCTTTTGAACGAATCTCTTTTCGGCTGCCTGAACGATTACACTCGGCAAAAATGATAACGTAAGTAGCCTGAAACTTTCTCATCAATGTTCGATGCCCTTATAAATTCAGATACATTTTTTGGAAAACATGCATTAAAATATTTAGTCTTTTGCTCATTTGGTAGAAAATAACATCTTCTAAATATAGGGTTTAAATCGGCTTTGAAAAGTTTCCGATTTCCGAATAATTTTGAAAGGAGCATGCCGTTACACTCGCTTTCGTGTTTTCAAACCACAGACTTTATATCTTCTACGTTCGGAAAATCATACATTTCTCGATTTTATTATGAGGAGACCGTATAGGGTTTACTACAATCTGCCAGTGGATTTGAGCATTTTGCAAACTTTTCAAAAAACATTGGTAAATGCAAAGACACAATGATTGATGAATAAGCGTTTAACGTTCTTAAAAAATTTTAAAATTAAAAACTTTTTTAAGACCAAATTATAACCGCTCTCCAAGCAGAAAATTTTAGGATGCAGTTTTCTACCTAATGAGCAAAAGACTTAATATTTTTATGTATGCTTTCCATAAAATATATTTGAATTTATAAGGGCATCGAATATCAAGGAGGAAATTCAAGGTTACTTACGTTATTATTTTTTGTCGATTGTAACGCTTGCAGGCAGTCGGAAAGAAATTCGTTCGATAGTAGCTGGATTATTATGAGTCGAGAATGCACTTCAGCATTTTGGTTAAAATTTCATGAGTTAACACATCTACTTTATCTCGTTGTTAGACAACACGAGCGGAAAAAAGTAAAATCCGCAAGCTGGGCTCAGCCAGACTGTCCTCATTGGGTACCGTGGTATATCTTCCATCACTGTTTTCCCGATGCTTGCTCTGTGGCTAATGTAAGAATTTGATTTAGCGGCATTGGCAAACGTATAGAGCGCGCCCTATTTTCTATTCGATGACAAAATCGTCAAAAAGCAATCATTTCTAATCCTAGAATTACTGTTTTCACCTGTGCATGGGGTACTTCCCAGGAAAAACCAAATCCGTCCCGAATGCAAACTTTATCGAATTATTCAAGCGCAGAAATACAACATTTTGCTATAAGCGTCAAATAACCTGTAAACTAGACCTACTGCTATGCGCTGTCTGCATCATAACTAGGTATTAAGCTTTTGGTATCATAGTTTCTTCTTCTCTCAAGTGCAAGAACGTACTACTAGTAGTCTCATAATAATCGGGGCCTCGTAAATAAACAATTGTACGAAGACATTTAACGATGTAAAATCCTGTCTTAGCACATGAAAGGTGAATGTCATCGCCTATGCGTTCTCGAGTCCTAACGTGCACGGCTCTGGAAGGGAAGTCCATGCAACGTATTCCTCAACTGTTTGTCAAAAAGAGTAACTAGGTGAAGCTATTTTATTAACAGCATACATTCTTTTTTATCATTCACCGTCATTCAAAAACTTGCTAAAGTCTGACACGAAATAAAATAGTTTGTTGCGATGGTGCTGCGTTCATAATTGTTGACTCCCTTTGCAACCTGCATAGATGGTAAAATGACAGTTTCTGAATTCTAAACGATCAGTTCTAATTCTTTGTTTCAGAATCCAACATTTCTCCTCAGCGCTTTGCCCTCACGACAGTACTGCAGAATGAGATTTTTGCGTCCCAGAAGTTCGATATCCACGTTACTTTGCTCACCTTCCACATCAGAATTGTCCAGCTTTATCATGTTGTTCTTGTGGTTAAAAAAAGCAAATAAATATGTCTTTGCCTACTTTAGCCTTTAGATGTATTAAAACGCATACACCCCTATCGAAACATCTACTTCTTTGGGGCAGTTAAATGTAAATCGAAATGTTCTGACGGACATTCAAAGTATGAAATTTAATGAAAATCTGCTCCAAGGTCTCTGCTGTATTTCCGCATTCTGCAAAATTTATGAGACCGAAACTAGCATAGGCCTTTATGACTGCCGGTGCTGCGTCCGCGGCTCTCTTCTGATCTTGTGGGTGAGCTGAACACCCCGAAATTCAAATCGAAATTAAATTTCCGTTTTGGAAATGTAATCGAGCGTGAATCATAAAACTATGCAACCAAAGCTGTCTTCAATATTTCTAAAAATAAACATATACGAGTCTTGCTGCTTTGCCCTGAACTGCTTCGTAAGAATTCTAACGCCAACTTATTTCCTGCTGTCCAGTTTATATGATTTTCGCATGGCGCACTCATTTCCTTGTAGTATGCTATACCAAACGAAACGCAGCCCATGATACACCTTCGCACATAACCAACAATTTGGGTTGCAAAATTCATACACTTTATATAGCTTTTACGTAAACTGAGCTTCGAAGTTTGTATCCAAATGAAAAATAACAATTAGGACTGGTTAGTACACAAACGGGGCAATTGTTACAGCTCACAATGGGTCTGCTGAAAGGAAAAACATCAGTTACGTGAGCATATCAGATGCCTATCCAACGTCGTTTGATACCAAATTAGTTTTATTTCGAATCCCCCATTTCAGCGTTGTTGTTTGACTTTCCGAAATTCAATCAAGACAGGCATGTGCAAGAAGATCTACTGGTATCCGAAAATTCGAGATAACCTCTCAGCTTCCTTCTGTTTCCTTTTGGCGTGAGTGCTCAGTAACGGATGTAAAACAGTTGGAGCCTCCTCAGAAAACTAACTTAATGATCGTAATAGAATTGGCTAAATACTTTCAGTCACTTTATGAGAACCTGTTTACGTTAAAAACTGGATGGAATAACTCTAACTAGCAATTTAAACGGAATGGGAGTGGTGTGAATGTTAGGTCATATTATTGAAACATAGGTTGTGTGGTATAAAAAGTGAAGTATATTTTTAAAAGCTTATTTCCGGACATTATTTTAAATGTTCGTTAAATGCTCTGATGCAGGGCAGATTCGTAAATCTGCAGAACATTTTCTGGATACTTTAATTGCTTTTGCCCCCCTAAACCACTTAGTTTGTTGGTTTTTTCGTAATTTCATTCAAAAGCCGCTTTTTATTTTATGAAAAGAGTGATACTTTTATCTCCAATTTTGCTATGGTTATAACCTTTAAAAACGCTCACAAAAGTGGTAAATGTGTTTCATTTTAATCGATTTCAAGATCAATAAATTCTGTAGGTCATTCGGGAATACGGATTAATAGTTGGGCCTGAGAATACGTACCTCTAATGCTACAGGTGGTTTAGCGCCAGATTCCGGCGTCTGCCTTTTCCTAATGACCTCAGCATATACCTTTTGAAAAAGTACATACCCCTTGTTCGCCAAAGAATGTAAGTTTATCAAAAGCCTTTGAAAGATTTCAACTGTACTTTATGTTATCGTACAAATGCAGCAGACTAGCAGTGACGAAACAGGTAAAGGCAACTATAATTCACAGAAAATGTCATATTCTACGCCTTTTCCAAAAGTAAATTCAGGTAGGAAACTGTGAGAAATTGCTTATGCATGCACCGCTTACCTGACAGGAACTGACGACATCCGTGTAGCTTGCATGTTTGGGCACTATTTTATCTTGCATTTATTTACTGCCGTTAAACCTTCAGCACAGTGTGATTCTATAGATGGTTTGAAAGATTTGATAAACGTACTTAAGTGCGCAATAATAAAATGCATCGCGCCTTTTGTGGGATACAAACACGTAATAGAGAGGGCAAGGCTTGAGTATGTCACGGTCCTAACCACCGGTCAGTGCATTGTGTTTCAACTTGCTAGAGCGCCGAATGCACTCCAGTCACGTAATTTATATCATGGGCTTGTATAGTGCCAAGGTCGTCAAGTATCTTAAAGTTGGACCATTTAAGCTGCTGTCCTCAACTACTGTACAAGAACGGCTGCACTCAGTCTTCTGGACCATAACTGATTTACAGTAAAGCTGTATTTCTATACCCTGGCATGTTTCCGGAGAAAAGCATTTCTCCGACACCCTTCAAGATGCGGCAATTTTGCATAATTATAGAAGCGTGTTGTGGTCCTTTTCGTAAATCGAATAAATGACTGGGAAGTCGGAAGATGCGCTTGCAAATATTGTGAAATGTCTTGCCTACTCACTGAAACATTAGGTCCCTACGACGACATGGCACGTTAGATGCAACGCTAGCATGGATCCCTTTAAACTGACTAATTACGTAAATGATTTAAATCATGAAATATGCACAGATTCGTTATTCATTCATTATGACATGGCACAGCATTGCTCAAACAGCTTTGGACTAAATATCCTACGCGAATTTCGGAAGTATGAGATATGACAGAAAGGTAACTGGAATGTTCATAAATGTTTGAAATGAAAGTTATTGTTAAGTCATTTTTTGCCATTGCTTGATCGAAAGGCAGTTTGAAATGGAAATAAATTGGTTTATTTGATTTCATTTATGGCAAATTTTAATAACCAATGACGTTGTAATATCACTTGCTAAAGACTGGTCAACGATCAAGCATTTTAGAGCAAAATTGCTAGATGCAATCATAAGTATGCAAATTTCTCTGGTTTAGGAGGATTTCTCTTATGTAAAATTAATGTGTGCTTTTGCTTTCGATAGAGTTTGTTGAGTCTATGGGCGTCCTCGAAATACCACTGAATACTTTGTGGCTTTTGGAAACCTCAGCTGATTGCCGTAAAGATCGTTTTTATATATTTCGTTTGGCGAAACTTTCGTAATAAGCAATTCCTGAAGCCTTTTTCCTAGACAATGAGTTCACGAACGTTCTTTTTCGACTGATGTGAGTATGAGTTATGTCTGTTGACCAATTTATACAAGCAAATCACCGACCTGAGAAATGACCATCCAGAACGGAGGTCAGGGATAAAACTATTCTTAATGGAATAAACCACGTTTATGAAGCGTACCTCTCCAGAAATGACTTACGATTACTTTTTATTTGCGTTTTTCTAAAAAACCTTGATGAAAACATTAAAATGTTTTGACATTTCTCTACCATATTGATTTGTCCTGAGACGTTTTTATCGCAAACAGGTAAACTGCTGTTATTTCAGATACGCCTTAACAAACACATAAGATTTTTAAAACACTTTTCACATAGTCAACTTTTTTTCTTCATCGTTTTAACTTCCGATCGGCATGAAATTAGGCAGAACCAAAGCATCTAGCTGTATTCTAAAACGTTCAACTGATCGCTAATTGGGAGTTTTTGGCGGTTAAATATAATTTTAGTTAGCTCTGAACTTGTGAGTTGTGGTAAAATAAAAATTATGGTTTGATGGACTCTGGTAAATAAAATCTCGTGGGTTTCAAAAATAAAACATCTGGAGCAGAAAGGAAGTATTTTTCTAAATCTACCTTTACACTTTTGTCCACCTGATTTCAACAAACTAAAACATAAATATTTGGTTAATAGTGGTCGCTTTGGCTGGAATGTTACATGCTTATTTATGTATTATTCTTGAACAATACGCGAAGTATGAGAGTGTGGTTGACAAGAATCGCATACATGGGAAAACGCCTAGATATAAAAAGCTGCCTTTTTGCCCAAACCGCAGATACGTTTGTTAATAATATAAATTTGACGCATGTATAACGTGCACTAGTGGTTCTTTGCATAACGCCTTAAGCATTAAATGTTTCTGAAATACCGAGCTTATCCTGATCAACAATTTAAATCTTAGTCATCATGTTTTATTCATTTGACGATTGTAATTTTGTCTATTGATGGAGAAAACTTAAACAACTAAAATCCATATTCTAGATTTGTAAGCTCTGCAACTCAGTAGTCTTTTTTCTATTGGATAGTTGATACCATAATTTCTAAAGCATAAGGACCTGAGAGAGGGATTGATGTGAAACGATGCATGAAGCTTCCAATTACCGCCAAGTCTAAAAACGTTTACCTATGATCGCAAAAGTCCAGAGAGATACTTGGTTTTTCTAAAAAAGAAAAGATTCGATCTAAAACTACGTGGGGTATAAGGTGACTTTTATTTTTTCTGGCATGTTTGATTTAGATTTTACTTTATTCAACTCCAATGTCATGCGTACTCGCATTTGAACAACGGCTGTTCCAAAAATATGCTCAGAGGTACAATAATTAGCAATCCTTCATTTTATATAAAGTTTCAATTCTTTGTTTCGTCCCTTCAGGCTCTATGGCGTCCTCCTTTGGTTGGAAAATAAAACATAGCAGCCAAGGTTAGAGCTCACTTCTCTATAAGATTGTTTTGAACCAAAATCATTCAAATATTAGATCTGAGGTCACGTTCTTGTTTCTTAGAATATTCTCTTTTCTTTTTGTGAGCGTTCCTTTTGAATTATGTGTCAGGCAGGAAATTTTATTCGTGACTATTCGGTTTAAATGTTTTAAAAATTGCTGTTTTCAAGTATTTAAAATGACAGTTGAGCAAGGCTGTCATTTTTATTTCATAACTTTTCCTTAAAGTATTAACGTTAATGTCTCTCGTTGTGGGATAGGAGGAAAATATTGTGCCAACAAACAAAAATGTGCAGTAAGCATCGCTTTTTGCCTTAATTTAAAAACTGCTATCAAAAGCAAAGCTTTGCTTGGGGCAAATTATGGAGAACATGCAGATAATTGTTTAAACGCTTTAGAAGTAGTGATTATGACAGAAATTGTACGAAACTTAGAGAGCAGCCGGAAAGGTTTAGTGATAAAAGATTAGAAAATGTAATCGAACTTGATAAGCGGGGAACCCTTTAAAATGCCAGTGATATTAAGAAAGATCTGCTATTGGCAAACGTTTGCGTGCATTAGATGTGGTGTAAGACTAAGGATTTGGTTGCTACATGACCTGTAAGAAAACAAATGAGAAAAATACTATTTTAAGTAATGTCCTGAAGATACTCGATTTTTACATCTAGTCATAACAAGTGACGCACACTGGGTCAGTTGAGTTAGTCAAAAACATAAAAATCCTGGGCGACATTTAATCAATCCATGACGCCACCGTTAAGGCAGAATTTTCATGGAAACTAAGCTGTGCTGTGTAGATGCAAGGATCAAAAACGAGTGGCATATCAGGAGTTGTTGAATCTGCCGGAAACTGCTATTGATGAATGATATCAACTGTATTCAGTCAATCTGAGCCACGAAATCAACATAAAAAGGCCGTACTATCATGAAAGATATGCAAAAAAGATTTTGCAACATGACAGAGTTAGTTCTGAATTAATAAAACTGGTAAACCTGAAATAACATTTCGCCGGGGAGTACAACTCCATCCACCGCACTCAGCAAATATTGCGCCGTCGGATTTTTATTTGTTTCGGTCGATGCAACACGGCTTTGCCGGTCAGTAATTCAGTCCCCATACAAGAGTCAAAAGTGGCTAGATAAATGAGTAGTTATAAAAGATCAACAGTTTTTTTATCATTGAAATCGTTTGTCACTCGAAAGATAAAAAAAGGTCACAACTGCCAAAGAACAACACTTTGAACAAACTGCAGTGTAAAGTTATGTTTAAATAAATGATCTCTTTCACAAAACAGCACAACTTTATTAATGGCAAACTCCTCCGTAAATTTTATCAATATTTCCATCCTATGCTGGAAAACGTAAATGATTTTTTATTCTCGTCTGCACAAATCGAGGGCTAGTAAATTCGTAACTATTCAAAGGGACGCGGCGAGTGAGCACCTGAGAAGACGCCTTGACCAGGATGTTTCATGAACCTTCCCAACAGCATGAGTTTAGGTATCGTTGTTGACCAACCCCGTCTTATGTGGGGAAGGTAAGGATAGGTTACCAACTCAGACCACTTCCGTGTACATTTAATCTTTTACTCGCTCCTGTGGAGCAGGCTGCATTGATCGCAAGAGTCTGCGCCTAACCACAAGAGCCCGAAAACACCTGCCGACATGGCTGAGGAAAGGTGAAATCAAGAGCATACGCAGCTCCATCCACGCGCACTTGGTTGCTTCTGGGCACCGTGTGGACCCCAGTGAGGCCTTCCGTGTCATTCACAAGGTCTCACCAAACTCCCTTAGGCAACTGGGCCAGCGCTTACTAGCAACAGCAGAAGCGACTGCCATCAGGCTACGGAGGCCGATACTTTGCGTGCAGAACCTCCTGCACGCTGCGCGTCTGCCGTGGCCAAAGGTGGATTAACTGCCTGCGTGTCTTCGTACCCCTCTTCGGCCCTACCCCCTGTAACACAGCTCTGCCTAACCCCCGCTGCCACCTACTGTTTCCTCTTTTTCCCGCTATTCGCGCACCCACTTGATAGCGTTTGCTAGCCAAGTGTTTTTGTGAATTATTCCACATTTGTTCTTTTTGCTTCAGTGCTTACTCTAAAAAACAGTAAATGAACAAACCAGCGAAACATATTCGCAGACTCATTAGTGCGAGTCCACATCGGCAAATGTGTGGGAATTGTACAAATTCGTAACTTGGCTGTCGACCTTGCAAGCTTTGTTCATAAGTTCCGTGCTGTAGAAGTAAACCTACCATGTCAGTTATTTTAAACTTTCACATTTAGCTGCTCGTTTTTAGATTACGAAGTTTAGCACTGACCTTTTTAATTTATGCCTATTCGTCAAATAGCTGGTTTAAAATGCTATATTTTATGCGCTTTTTGCGCACCGATGAAATAATTATTTAGCCCAGTGTACCGCCCTTTAGTAATTTCGACAAACAAAAGTCGGCGGATAAAATGAAAACTGATTTCCGTGTTGCATTTTGGGGAACGTTTTTCACTGCATTTTTGATTCCTTCTGTCATGTCCTGCATCCACTTTTCCATTTCGTCAGTAAATCAACTTTAATAAAGATAATATGAACGAAAGCAGAACTACGCATAAACAAAAAAACACACTGTTTTGCCTCTTTTGCATATTTCTTGTTCTAAAACAATTTCCTGCGGCAAGCAAAACTAGCGTAAGGGCTTACCCATGGGAAATTTGCTATATTAATTTAAGTCAGGGAGATGACTTTGCACCCCCTTATGCTCTCATTCAAGATTGTGCCTTGCAATAGGTTCTTAACCGAATAAAACGTTTTTTTAGGTCTGGTGAATCTCCCGACAACATAGGTCATCGTTTTTTACGGGACCGGCGGAAGTAGGGGTTATATGGGTGGGGCTAATGGATGGAAAAGGGAGCGGTGAAAAAGGGCGGAGTTTCGGAAAAGTGTTCTAATTCCGTGAATAGGTTCACATACGGTAGGTGGGCCAACTCATGAAATGTCAACCGGAATTGCGAAATGCAATTTCGTTTCGAAAAGATTAATTAAGTAGCGTTGTAAAATTAATCAGCCTGTAGTATGACTCTATAATAATTCAGTTACCTCAGAATGCTGGCTTTCGAATAAACCTCCATCCCGCTGCATACAGAAACTATACTCTGCAAAAAATTACTACTTATGTAGTATGCATTTTTCCCATTGGTTTTCGATGCCCCTAAAAGTCTTATTATATTTTTTAGAAAATGTGCATAAAAAATCCATTCTTTCGCTCATTCGGTGATAAATTACGTCTTTAAATTTTATACTCAAATGTGGGACATAATTCGGTTTAAAAAAGTTTCTAATTGTGGGAATTTTAAATTCAAAAGGCAATTTGGCGAGCATACGTTTGCTTTCGATAAATTCTCTTCAGGCCTGTACATTTATATGGCCATTGAATTTAAAATACCGTGAAATTTCCGTTCATAAAACGTCATGTCTCTGCTTTTACCAATGTGGCTTGCAAAGTTAACAACATGGATCAAATCCAATGCTAAATTTTATGAACCCCATACGATCTCCTCTCAATTCTGTAGAGAAATGAGTGGTGTTCCGTACGCGGAAAATACATGACTTGAAGATTGGGAACCGAGAATACAAGTGTGACGGCGGAGCGGGTTCAAAAATATTCGGGAATTAGAAAAGATTTTGGAAAAAATCTTTCGAGAAGGAAATTGTAAGAAGGCGTAATTTTCTTCCGATTGAGCAGGAAAATGAATATTTTTATGCATGTTTTCCATAAAAAATTGAACTTTCAAAGGCATCGAAAATCAGTGTGCAAAATGCATGCTTTATAAGTAGTCATGTTTGCAGAGTATAGTTCTTACATGCAGCCGGAAAGAAGTTCATTCTAAAGCCGGCATCCTGAGGTAAATAAATTATTATGGAATTATGCTGCACATTGATTAGTTTTATAACCATATTTAATTAATCTTTTCGAAACGAAAATGCAGTTCGGAGTTTCGGTTGAAATTTCTTGAGTTAACCCACTCACTGTAGTTCCGTGCAGGACCTCGAGAGCAACCCGGAAATTTGAATACTGGCGAAATGGAACACCAAGAATCAAAGGAACCTAAGTACAGCGCCTGCTAAATAAGGCGCCAAGTTCAGAGATCAAGGTAACGAAATAGCCAATAGAAACCCGAGGACGACCGACTTTTGCGAGCTCCACAAGTGTAAAGTGTGAACACTGACCCAACGCCACGACATAATGATGCAGAGCGGGGAAAGCAGGGAAGCCGCCAAAGTGGCCAGGAAAAGGTCGAGTATGCAAAATTCGCATGTATACCAACCGACACATAGGCTGAGTGCGATATTCAAGCGAAAATTTATGTTATCTTTAAAGAAGGCAGTCATTGTATCAAAAGTAAACAACTCTACTTTTGTAAGAATCAGTAGGCGGTAATAAGTGATAGGCAAAGCAGGATCGCATATTGCGTCCTTTCCCAACTATTTTGCAATGTCGTGTTTGGCAGGCAGTTTATTACGCAAAACACTCAATCTCAGCTCTGAGCTCAGGTACATATTTGCTTGTTTTTAATTTAGGTGAACATTGCCGTCGCATGCCAACTGTTTCTACGATTAACATTTATTCAGTAATTTTTGAGAACACAAGGATTGCATGGTATGTTCCTAGGTGTCATAACTCCTTGTTTATGTATTTTGGATGAGTAAGAACAAGAAACCCAGGCGAAAATCGAGTGAATAAATTTTCATTCAAGATTATCGAAATCCACTATAATGGCGATCATGTAATAAGTCTGTAGAACGCTGCATAAAAACTTGCTCTTAACAATTGTCGGGAGTAAATTGAAGGTGTATTATTAAAGTGGTATTATCTAAAAGACCGTACATTGCAAAGAGTAAGAAATTGAACCGTTTTTAGATTCCCTTAGTTGCTTTCTGGTAAATGTCTGCATACCAATGTTACCGCATAAAACTACCTGAAACAGATTAATTCTTAATAATTCGTAGACTAGAATGGAGGGCTTGCATCCCTACTGTAAAAAAGTACGGAGTTTGTGAAATTGAGCTTTTAAATACTGCCAAAGGCGGCGGTTGCTTTTAAAAGTATATGACTTTCCTTAACCGTAAGTTTGCAACAAGCCGCACCCATTTTCAACTATAAGGTTCATAGTAGAGTGTGCGTGTTTTTCAAGGAAGCACTATGGAAAAACAAATAGTCGCACTCAATTTCCTCAGATCATGACAGTTATTCTCATCAGTACAGTCAAATGATTATGCTGTTCGTAGATCGACCCTGTTACTATTGCTTAACAGCTCTTTGGCGCTATTTGCTTTATAGCGTTTTGCAAAAAAGACTTTGTTTGACGGTTGGCAAGATTTATAAGTTTCCATTTATTCGGCATCCTTGTGATTCAAAGCCAAAATTTGCAACGCGGATCGGCCATTTTAAGAACTGCTCTCCGATCTTGGAAATTTGTTGTTCTTAGGCATTAAGAGGTTGAAACCCGCATAAACGCTTCTAAAACGAGTAATATGCTTAATTGACTTATGAAACCCTTGAAATACATTTTAAACACCTACACCTTAACGTGTAGTACGTTCTAAAAATAAATAGCTTATGTACTCTTGCTCATGACAATGAAAGTCTGTGGTTTCTTTTTACAGTAAATCTACCTTGACAATCTGCACGACCTAATAATTTAGATTATAGAAACAGCCACAGCTGGCTAATGA
>CACRXP010000013.1:1998948-2014595 GCA_902702965.1 Spirometra erinaceieuropaei
GACACAGCCCTTCATCTTTGGCTTAAATTATCGTCCGAGAAATCTCACAGATGTTTGCATAGCGGCATGCAATCGGGACTCGAGTCTGCTTACTGACAGTAGTATTTATAGAAGGAGATCACCCACAAAGAGTAGGGAAACTCGGACGGTCACTTCTAGCTTATTAGTTGCTGTGAGACTGCCTGCAGAACTGTACGCGGGGCTCCAAAGCATAATCATGTAAACAGGTTTCGTAACTCAGTTGATGAAGGCACGTCTAGCACGGGGATATTTGTCACTGTAGCGTTTCGTGTCTAAATTTTCTCCCATCGTCAGTTGGCCGTAACTGGACTGGTCGTGGCAGAAAGAGCTCAACTCGCGGAGCCTTAGGTCAAATCTCTGGTGCTATCAGCCTGAGAGCAGAAATTGTTTGACAGACAACGGAAATAGAGCCGATACGTTTAATAAACCACTGCATTGCTTCTTCTTTAGTAATAAACCCCCTTGCCCACACCAGCCGGGACTTCACACGGGCTCTGTAGACGCGCAGTTCCGGTTCTTTTTAAGGATTTTTAATTCAGTAGTTAAGATTCAGGAGGGAAGAGCTGAATCAAATATTGTTTCTTGTTGCAGTTTTTGAGCTCTGGTGTCGGGAGATTACTTAATTATATTACTTTTTTTAGTGTTCAATTTTTTCTCCCGATTCTATCTAGAATGTAGAGGAGAAATGCAAATTCGTTGTCTTTTGGATTATTTATACATTGCTCAAGTGTATGTGTCCTTAGGAAATACATACATATTATTTATTGAGAGTCACATTTTCTAATCATCTGGTCATACTGAGATGCCAGATACTAGTTTCATTTGTAGCCAAATACACTTATCACTTTCATTCAGAATTAAAGGGTTTAATAAGATGTAGGGAGCGTTAAAAGAAAAAATATTTGATTGCATTCTGAAAAAAACACGTCACCCGATAAAACTTTCATGCTTGTCCTCATGATTCTGCAAGAGCGCATAATTTTAAGTCAATCAACGAAACGAAGGAATGAAAAGTGATTAACATGGAGGCTTGAGCGGCAAAATTTTGTAGACTGTTCTATTTTTAATCAAAGTCTTTCAAATTTGAGTAACAATTTTTCGACACGTTCTCGACGAAAAAAATTCGCATTGGCTTCGCATCCGAAGTTTTCTATACTGAACTCATATTTTCTGTACAAGAGAATTCCAATTATTTTACCTCACACAAAATAGTTGAGCAGTGGCTGAACTTTTAAACTATACTGCCAACTTTCCAACATGTCACAATTCTCCACCACTTAAATTGCTAAATTTATACCCAGCAAAAATAAAAGCCTATCGTCGGCATACAGACACATTTAAATGTCTAGACAAGATATTTTATTAAAGTTACTGCTTCCGCCTTATTTGCCGTCCTCAGATTTCCACAGGCAGTCAACTTCCAGAGTTCGAATCAGGGCTCTTTCCCATTAAGAATTTATAATTACGTTCTGCTGTTTTTTCCAATGAAATGTTTTGTTAATGTCCATTAGAGATTTTTTAAATAACATAAAAATTGAGCCCACAAAGGAATCCTAACTGCTTGGCCGAAGAAAGGCAATTCCCTTTCATTTCAGAAACGGTCATTCATATCACGTTTAAGACAGATCGGTTACAGCTAATTTTATAACGGCCTTGAATACGCACGATTGCCATCGACAAACCGTAAATCTGTGGTTTACTGATATACCTTTTGACCTAAGGCTCAGCGGACAAGTAGATAGTACTCAAACCCTCAATCATTCAGATCCGGGTTTCGGATAGGCTTGTCTGTCGCAAAAATATGGCCAAAAACTGTTACTACTTGCTTACGGGACTCTGTTACTGGCTGGACCTTGCTGTGCAACGGCATACAAGGCCAGAGGCCCAGAAGCCCAAGCTTTAGGCGCGTGTATTCCGCATTGAAATCAGAACAGGTTAGACTAGCTCACTACGATGTGACGAGTGCCCTCAAACACCAGCATATGCTTACAGATTTATGAGGTAGGGCTAAAATTGTGTGGTTATTTTATAGGTTAATTTCTCCGATGTGTCTGTCTCGAATACCGCCTGTTGTACTTCTATCGCGCGTCTTCTGCTCATAATGGAAGACTTCTTCAGTTGTCAGAAAAATACAGTTTCGTTTGGAATAATTTTAAAGTTGCTATGTAATCTCGTGTTAGTCTTTACCATATTTATAGCAAGTTACGAAACAAACATAATGGACCTGCTTGCTTATTGTTTGTTAAAGCTCCTCAAGTCATGCTAATTTAACTAAGAAGCAATGATCTCATGTTTCAAGTTCAGCGAATTTTTTTACCCTTGATCTACACATGCACTGCGGTCAATTGAGCAAATGGGGAGAAACTGTGCAGAATTTCTGTCTATATCATTCCTCTTTTATTCTTTTTCCCCATCAACGCATTACATGCCTATCTCGCATATCCTCTAGGTCATCTAGCCGTTGGATCCCAACTAAGTTAATTACATATAAACCTTGGCATTCCTTGGCCCGGCATTTTTATGCTAAACATTCGAGAGGTTTACACCGCCATTTGATGGTCGGCATAGTAGGGTATGATAATCAGAGGGAAGAGGTTTCGGCTCAGAAAGCCGAATGTGTCATTTCGAGCTCTGTAAAAGTTATGTTTTCGCCTTATTTATCTCGTAAAGTTTGCCTGTGTGTCATTGTTTTACTGGTATGAAACTCGCAATTCAATTCAACCCACTTGTTTAAAACCATCTTAACCACCAGAAACCTAACAAATATTGCCTGAAGAAACGACCCTTTACACCTCATTGAAACACCGTCTGGTCTTCCTTACTCTTGAGAGACAGTCGGCGAATGAACAACACCGGTGCACAAACATATGCATCCAAAGTGGCTTGAGGATAAACCTCCCAAATCCGGTTTTCTGTCATTATCTCTCGTTCATCTGTATGTACAGGGCTGTATTTTATCTACCAACATTAACCCACACTGTAACGTTATCCGGTATCCTGAGGCAAAGGTTACGAACAGGTTACCGTATGACGGCGGCAAAGCGACAGAGAAAGTAAGCGAATTTATTTCATCTAGCCAACTTGATGTCCACCTTTCCATGGACGGTTGGATTTATTTGTGTGCAGAAGCGATACATACAAATTTGAGACTGCTTCTGTACTCGTTTCAACTGCGCTCACCTCGAAAATGATACCGCCTCCAAACAATTTTACTCAAATAAAATAGGCAAGAACGGCAGGATTTATTGGTACCAAAAATTTCGCAACTGCTCTTCAGCTGCATCCTGTCGCTTCATAAGAGAGATTACGAGTGAGAACAATACAACAGATTTGAATTCGTACAGAAAATCAATGCAGAAACAGCAAGGTCAGGGTTTTGGGCAAAGCTGGCTAATCGATAAAGTTAGTAACACAAACACCGTAGGGGAAGAAAGTGAAAAAAGGAGAACGTTAAAAAGCAAAAAAACGAGAGGAGAGAGGGGGAATCATGGAGCTAGGGGCTACCATGGCAATGTTAGGTTAACCACGTGTTCCAATTGTTTACAAAGATCTGGTTTCACTCGTCGTATATAGGCCGCCTCCAGGTAACGCAATGTCCGAGTTGTTCGTGCCCGAACAAGTACTCGGAAGGAAGTTTTGGGGTCGACGGTGTGACCAGTATCAAGTAGGTGTTTCGTAATGGAGGAACGCGGGATCTTATTTTCTTGTCTTAGTAGCCACTTGGGTAGGTGCTCAATTGACCTGGTTGCCAACTGCCTTTGCGTTCGCCCAAGGTACTTGCTCCGAAAAAGCCCGTCTTTATATCCTTGCCCTTTAAGGGTGACAATATTTTAAATACTATCAAACGACGGTTACGTTCCGCCATTGAAAGGACATACAACGCAGCCGAACTAATATTATGCAGTCCTACTAAGCCACTTCCCATTCCACGGGCAAAGGATGCCCTGCCAATGCACGCCGCGTCAAATTGTGTTTATGAATTCACATGCACTTGCGGATGCAAGTACATTGGGCGAACGCAAAGGCAGTTGGCAACCAGGTCAATTGAGCACCTACCCAAGTGGCTCCTAAGACAAGAAAATAAGGTCCCGCGTTCCTCCATTACGAAACACCTACTTGATACTGGTCACACCGTCGACCCCAAAACTTCCTTCCGAGTACTTGTTCGGGCACGAACAACTCGGACATTGCGTTACCTGGAGGCGGCCTATATACGACGAGTGAAACCAGATCTTTGTAAACAATTGGAACACGTGGTTAACCTAACATTGCCATGGTAGCCCCTAGCTCCATGATTCCCCCTCTCTCCTCTCGTTTTTTTGCTTTTTAACGTTCTCCTTTTTTCACTTTCTTCCCCTACGGTGTTTGTGTTACTAACTTTATCGATTAGCCAGCTTTGCCCAAAACCCTGACCTTGCTGTTTCTGCATTGATTTTCTGTACGAATTCAAATCTGTTGTATTGTTCTCACTCGTAATCTCTCTTATGAAGCGACAGGATGCAGCTGAAGAGCAGTTGCGAAATTTTTGGTACCAATAAATCCTGCCGTTCTTGCCTACTTCAGCTTCGTACCGGGGACAAAATGCTTCAAATAAAATAATCATATTGTACTCATATTTATAGAACCAATTCCTTTAAGAAGTCATACGTTACATGTTTTGATAACTAAACAGTTTATTTGATGTCGAATATTGTTAGTTGGACATCTTGTTTATGAAAACGTATACCCAAAATGTCGACTTAAATACTCTGCCTGCCCTACCACAATGACCTACTTGTATGAGGACACACATTAATTATCATTGATGAAATCTCGATTCGGTTTTCATGTGCGCCAGTCCAAAGAGTTTAGGTTTGTCACGTATTGACCTTGTCACCCACAAGTTTTCTGCCACTGAAAATATATGGACACTATCCGTTTTAGGGAGAATGAGGCATAACTCTCTCGAAGAAGTTTAAATGGTCCGCCCAAGAAGATATTTCAAACAACTGGAATTTACCAAGAGACAGAAGACAAAACACGGCGATGAATTAGCACTGACAAAAAAGGCGAGTACCAGGAAGCAGTCGCAAAGAAGGAGACACGATCGTTAGAACAAAAGCCTTATTAGATTTACGTATTGAAGTCTCACTTCAATCCGGCATCAGATATATAACCAGATAAGCGTGGGGGTCGCACAAATGTTGTAGTATTTACAAGATGCAGTTGCTATATCGCTGCATGCCTGTCAAAATTTTCGGCTTTAAAATACCTCGCAGGAAGTTACACGTGGTGCGATAATTGTCTGACTGGCCAGGTGTTGCAGTATGTTGTTGCTATGCGCCTGCAAGTCTGTCGAAATTGTCCGCTGCCGTATTCATGACAGGTGGTTGCGTGTGGTGTGATAATTTCCTAATCGATCGCAGTCGATTTACTTATTGCCAAGATTTCATCATCCGTGGGGCAACTTGAGCGATGCGGCTCGCCGACGCTGGCACCAGGATCAGTGGCCATCTGCGCGCTATCCACGTGGTTGACTACATTTCCTGGCGATGTATCAGCGCAGAATACATAGAGGGAAGGTCATTGAGCGTACTACTCGACTGAGGATGGGAAAATCATCATTCGAGTTGTTCAAGGCTCACACAGTTACCACTTCTCGCAAGGCTTCCGGCCTCATCGATCTTGAATGTGTCGTCGGGTCCTGTCCACTGAGCCGCAACTTGGTACCAGATGCCGTTCCACCTTACTGCTGCGTGTTCGGCCATCCACGTCAGGAGTGGTCTTTCCGTTTCTCCGGAACAGTTACTTTGCCCACAACTTTAACAGACCCGACAACCTACTCAAGACGTTTCTTGCCATAGCAGGGGGTCTTTCGACTTCATGACGCCCCGGCCTGTGCACAGCCTCAACACCAAGTGGCATGAGAACGCGGCTGACGACTTCAGACCCTCTTTACGTACAGGTGCAGCATGCAGTAGCATAGGAACTGCATTCCGTAAATACTGAAACATCTGCGCGTCCCCCATCGTTATCCGTCTTTAAGGATTGTTAGCGTCTGTTATGGCATTATCGGCAAACCATGGCCCTAGCAGTCTGGTGTGCTCCGCAGTTCTCTACCATCCGGTCCCCTGCCGGTAAATGCGCTTGCGCTCCCTCTCGGTATGCAGGACGTGTGTACAATTGCCCAGTAACCCTCCTCCTCTTTCTGACCCGTTGTTGTCATTGGTTGAAATCCCGGTCAACTGTTTGTTGAGGATCAGAGGATGTGGTGGCACGCCCAGGTGCGGGTCCGACCGTACCAGCCACCTGCGCCCTCCCCCGCTCTGTCTTAACACCGGACTTTGGGGGGGGGAAGGAGGTAGTGCGGTAGATGTTGCGCAAGTCCATTCTCACTATAAACTAATTCATGCGCAAGTGATCGTGCCTGCCTCACCTTACTGTAGGGCACACGGTGGACAACTTCGCAGGCGACGGTCCCGTTATTATCTGGTTCTGTCTCTGATGATGGCTTTGAGTGAGAATTTGAGCCGTCAAGCTAGTGAAACTCTTGTCCCAGCGATCGTATCTTCTTCTTCGCAGCCTAACACCTCCGAGTGCAATCTATGGCAACGTGTATGAAACTCAGTTTAAACTGACGTTGTAATTTTAAAAAAATGACTGATCTCACATCACATTTAATTACGCTGAATGTACTGTAAGCAGTAAAGCGTAAGGTACAGCGGTCAAAAAGCTTAGGGAAGGGAGGCTTTACTGATGTCACCTTTCGCTGCGCAAAATAAATGTCTTGAGGAAACAGTATTTTGAATTATATATGAAGCTCGTTGAGAAAGCAACAGGAATTAGGATTCAGGCTAAAATAACAATGATAATAAATAACTGTAAAATGGAGTCAGTATAATACAAACGGTACAAGAAAAGTCCAGACATTATAATGACATACTGATTTTGGGCATGCTGCGGTCGTACATGCTAGCCTAACCCCAAGAGATGTCGTCTTCAACTACTGGAACGTCAGAAACTGATGGCGCAGGCTTGACCGCACCTACTTTGAGTCAGGTAAGATGCTCGTAGTCTACTACCCGCAGAATCATGGAGAAACACTAATTCAAATATTTGAATTCGATTTATATGTTATTCATTTTACCTGGTGACATACTGTTTCGCGCATACCCAAATGCACGCGGCCTCGAGTTCAATTTAACATTTTACTAGCCTGGCAGAACACGCATAAACGAGAATACCTCAAACGGATCTTTTGATTTATTTCCTTTGAAACCGCAAAGTACAAGTTGCGCCTCATTTTAGGTTCAAGGAATGGCGAATAAGTCTTCATACAAACATACTGGTATACACTGGGATATACAGTACATGTGCTATTTCGTTAAATGTTAACTTACAGTCTGAAATGCGTTTTTGATTCTAAAAGACTACTAAACAAGGCTGTGATACTAATCATGAAACAGGACAATCCTAAAATATTTACGTCGCGTCCGAATGACTGATTTTAAAGGAGTTTCTTTCCGGCCGTCTGCATAATCTGCACCTTATAAAACTGACCATATAACTAGTATGAATTTTTTACATTGATTTTTGATGTGCTTATATATTTAGACATGTTTTACAGAAGACATGTGCGTATTCTTTCTACATTTATTCGGTAGAAAAGTGCCTCCTCTTCAATTTTGTGCTTAAAGAAACGGTTTTTTCGGTCTTAAAAAGTGTCTAATCATGATGTTTTCTAAGATCTCCAAATGCCAGATTACACAGCATCGCATCAGCTTTCAAATTAATGCTGTTTATAAGGTGGACAACATGCTCCAAACTCATTACAAAATTTTTCGATTTCCACGAATCCTTTTTAATAGCACGTAGGATTGTATGCTTTTGGAAGAAGATACGATCACGTAAACAAGAAGTTTGTTAACCTGGCGTTTCGGATTTTCACTCGAACCCACCATTAGAGACAGTCGCAGACAAAGTTAGCGGAGACACAAAGACTTTAATATATATGCAGTACGCAGCTGCCGTGGGGCCACATGCTCTTGCGATAACTGCTGGAGGTCGTAACTGATGCGATGATGGCTCGTTAGGTGGCGTCCGAGTCGGTAATTGTCGCAATTTCATCATCCATGTGGGATATTGACGTGATAACCACTCGGCGACTTGGCCCGCTATTACTGGGATTGTTGCTCGCCCGTTCCCTCCCCACGTGATTGATTCCACTGGTCAGGGAATGTCTCAGAATCGAATATGGTACCGGGAGGTTATTGCGCTTGTTGGTGGACTGTGGGCCTGCGAACCATGATTCGGGCAGCCCACGGTTCACACGATTTTCAGATCTTACAAGCATTTTTGTCCCTTGAATTTGCAAATATGGCCGGGTTCCGCGGAATGAGCCGCCACCTGAGAGATAGCGTCTTTCCTGCTCACCGCTGCTGCGTTCTCAGCCACCCGTGTCCGGAGTGATCTCCCAGTTTCCCCGACATGGTTGTCAGGTCAGCAGCTGCACCAGATCTGGTAAACGACTCCAGATGATGGCGGGTTTTCCGGCTTCGTGACTTGGCTCCTGATGGTTGCTTCCGGCTGTGTGCAACCCCAACTCTAGGTGGAGTGAGAAGGCAGCTGACGGCTTCCGAGACGTTCCTTGCGTACGGAAGCACTTGACAACATTTGGGCTGGTTGAATATGGTCTCTTGTGTCATTCGTGTATGTACTGATTGACAAAGTTTCACGGGTAGCCATTGGCTCTTAGTACCCGTCAAAGATATTGAATCCATCAACCTTATCTTTCTTTTCACTGCAATGCGTCCGAACGCAACTTCGTTTGTGACCGATTGGGTGGTTACTGTTGAAGTTCAGAACCTCCGTCGTGTTGATCGTTTTCTTAATCAATTCGGCTTTTAGACCCCTAAAATATTTGTGGCAAACGACAACATCCAGAAGATCAGCACCTGATTGCGTTCGATAAAGACAAGGGTATTATTATCCTTACATGGAGAGCATACAGCTTTTAGTTTTAAAACCCCTTATGTAATTGTAACGACAAGTCGGATTCAAGGTTATTTTGGAAGTGAAAAAGTTTTCAAAACTGAACAATTCTCTGTCGCAAGGAACAAAATTTTAAGACAGTGCCAATGGCTGCTAAATGAGCAAAACAAAGAACATTTTATTTTTGTTTTCTGTAAAATGTAATTGGAGTAATAAGGGCGTTGAAAATCTATGACAAATCCATACCACATTGATTGCTCTTTAGTGAATGCAGTTTATGCGGTCGGCCGATAAGAAGCTCGCTTTATGTCAGGCAACTTTAGATGGCTGAAATACTTTTGAATAATGTTATATGATAAACAATGTTGCAACACTACTTTATTAATCTTCTCGAATAAAAACACATTTTGGTTTCGGCTGACTTTTCATGGAATAGCATATGCACCTCTACTCTGCTCAGCCTATTCAGTCACTTCCAAATCCATCGCGCAGAGATTGGCGACCCAATGCCTGTAGTACAAAACCACACTCACTGCATCCGCCTCAACTTCCCTCACCGCCTCCGCACATTCAGTTACCGCACGGGCCTGTTAGCTCACATGCGCATTCGTGAGAGCCCGCCTGCCGCGTCACACCACCACACCCTACCCTACCAGCACCTGCACCACAAAACGTAAGCCCTTATTGGCACCTCTCCTTGAAGTTGGAATTGTGCTTCTCGGCTCCTTCACCATGTGGCTAATCTGCTGTATGTGTGTCCCATTTTGAGACAATTGCTTTGCGACAGGCGTCGTGGCTTGGAAGGCTGTCGTCTGACGCCTCCACTCAGTCCACGCAGTCTGTATGTCTGTGTGGAGTGGCGGACTGGTAGGCTGAGAACCAGGCTGTCATGACTCCCTCTTAAAGTGACCTCTGGCGCTCAGGCATACGAGGAGTGTGCGTATGAGTACATGCATAGTGCCTCTCAGGCGATGACTGACTGGTTACCCGGCCTTCGAAGAATGGTGGCCCGAGCAAAATGCAGGGCTTCGTGTCACACTTCTGGGCCTTAAGGTTTGTAGACGTCTGCTATACCAGGATCAGCAAACCATGACTCTCGACTCCGGGGTACGGTGGCAGCTCTCTGGAACCTGCTTTCACGCCAGTGGATGTGCTTGCGCTTCCGCTGGATATACTGGCCTTGTACATGGTTGTCCAGTGGCTTCTGTCGTCCTTTTCTCTTTCTGAGTCACTTTTGTTGTTTGCGAATATCCTCGTCAAGTGTTTTTTATGGACCAGGGCGTGTGGTGGTACGCCTAGATGCGGACCCAGTCGTGCCAACCAACTGCACCCTCCCCCGCCTCCAGTCTTCTTGACTCTGTCTTAACACCGCACCCTGGCGGGAATAGAGGAGAAAGTGCGTTAGATGTGCGCAAGTCTACCCTTACTAAAAACTGATTCACGCGCTTGTCACCGTGCCTGCTTCACTTTACGGTAGAGCACTTGGTGGGCATCGTCAGTTACGAAGTTCGGACGGCCACCTTCACTCTGTACTTGCGGTGAATTTGTTCATTTACCGGGTTGGAACACTGGCCTCCATTTAGCCGACCTTCAAACCTTCGTTTTGAATCTTAATTGGCTAATTAGATAATTTGCATATTTTGCCTAAGGAAATAACCACTGAAGCATAATTGCATAATAATGGCAAAACCTAAAAGGTCTCAGTATTTTGCTTTTAGGAAATTTTGAGTAGAACTCTTTATCAGACCACAGATTCGTCTGCAAGTGGCTGATGTCATCGAAGTGTAAACTTTATTGATTTTTTGTGCATGTAATTTCATTTTGCCCCTCCTTGTGTAGTCCATGGCGAAAACAAGGAAACCAAGGTGAGTGAGTACAACTCGTTGTTTTACGCCGACTTTGATGGTGTTTTTGATACTGTAATTACCGTCATCGAAAACAACAGAGCACTAAAAGAGATTTTAAAGTGTCTAAGTGATCTTTTATGCCAGTTAACTCCAAAATATTACAGTTCAGTAGTTGTAACTGACACAGTTAGAATATCCTCATTAGCATATTGCATAGAGACAAATGAATGAGCAGGAAGAGAGTCACTGGACAAATCGATTTTTATTTGCGAATTTACAGGCTGCGTTTTCAGGCGAGACGAATAGTTGGAGGTGAAATTGTCATATACTTAAGCGTGTGGAGCACAAAAGTTACACCAACAGACCGACGTCAATGATGCGACTGGGCAACGTGTTTTGATAGATGTCAAAGGCAATCGTGAGATGGAGATAGTTTTAATTGGGGTCCGACATGCCCGGGGGTGGGAAGGGCGACACATCGTTAGGATTCTACACGGTCAAACACTGATAAGCCGCTATTATTTTTCGGTGGGATTAAGTCAGTGAGCCATACTCGCAGTCCCTCGTAGCGAGCATGTAGATCAACATGACGGTTGATGCTAATCCAGAGGCTTGAGGAATCCTCGCGCCTGCTTAGCGTTATAGATGGCGATCACTTCAGTGCCGTCTCAGTGGTAGCTATGGTCACACTAAAGGTTATGCACCAACATGTGATACAGGGGGTCGTGTAGGCGGATGAGTAACTTGTGCTTGTTAGAGCAGAACTGAATTCGTTGACTCGTATGGTCAACGTGAACATAGGAGCGATCAGCGCCTGGATATGATAAATGACATCAGTTTGCTAATCACCAATTATGTGATTCATTGCTTGAAATAGTGCTGTACACCGGATGGACGCTGACTTCTTGGCGGTGCAGACACGAAATCTGTTTTATCATCGGACGATAGCTTCAGGAATTCTTTGCATGATGGGCAAGGAGTAGAATTACCGCTTCACCGTTTCTCCACCAGACCTCTAGCTCTGTGCTGCTACCTAGCGTCGAAAAGAGATCTTCATAAACATGTCGGTTGTGCTTTGGACTGGAATAACCGATCGGTAAGATCGCAGTTGGTAGCCTGATATTATAAGTTGATACTGTCGGCGTAGGTACTTCATATCAGTAGGTGTGCTTACCTTGTCTAGGGAGCTTGTTATCAGTAGGTATGCTCTGACTGAGTTAGGCATGTCGCCCGTTTCGACCAGGTTGTTGGGCTTAGTTAGGGTTGGGATTGGGCGTAGGTTAAGTTTAAGAATTAGGGTTTGCGTTTTAGGGTCAGGTTTTAGTGTTAGTGTTAGGGTTTAGGTTCCCGTGAGGGTTAAGTTTAGGCTGAAGGTTAGGTTTAGGGTTAAGGTTAAGGTTTGAGTTATGGCTAGGTTTTGGGTTAGCATTGGAATCTAGAATTCTGGTTACGTTTCGGTTTTGAGGCTTAAAGTTAGTCCTTACGGTTGCGGTCAGAGTTGGATTTTATGGTTAGGTGTGGAGTTTAAGTTTATGCCATTATTCGACCTACTTAAAACTTCGCAGCACTTTCCCTGGTAACTTTACTTTTACCCAGAAACTCCAGCATTCCTCTACCAGCCCTCCCGTTTACCCCGCCCATATAACCCCCTTTCCCACCATTCCCCTACGACAGCGACCTGACTGTCCGCCTCCCCATTCCTGGCTACCAACTGCGATCTAACCAAGCGATCTAAATAATTTTCTGCTACAATATCGAAAGGCCGGTGGGGATGAGCTCAGGCGTGACTTCTTCCATGGTTCGCATGATGGTCAATTCCATGGTCGAAGATAACCTACACATTAAAGCTTTTTTGCTGGACCTTCTTTGCGAGATCGACGACGCGCATTTTTTCTATTGTTGTATGTTGAGTTTGTACTGCGTTTTATCGTATTTTCTGCATTGTCGTGTCTGTAGACCGAAGAATGCCTCCTGTTGCACACTTGAGGCTAAACCGTTTAACTTGAATTACGTCATTCCGAATTTGTTGCATTTTTTTTACTTTTACATTTCTTTTCGATAACAAACGTGCCATGTATATAGCGGAGTCATATTCTGATCTGCAGAAAAGTCGACTTTTCAGAGGGGTCCTATCTTTCTCATTCTGTTATCTCTGTATATATACTACTTCATTTACATAGATATGCCCGTTTTTTCGAAACGTTTAGTATCAAGCATTCATGCTTAGGACAAGTTAGTAAATGCACTGACGGGCAGGGTTAAAGCATTACGATTTAATCCTATGGAGTCCCGAATGCATGGCTTACATAAGCGTCTACATGTAGAGTCTGCTTGTCCGCCAAAAACGAGCCCTGAATATGGAAATAGTTTCCTGTTTATAAGTCGAAAAATACACCAAAAATATCAAAAAATTCAGTCAAGAAAACAGGGTTTACACCACAAGCCGTTAAACGTACTCGTGGGATTGTTTGTTTCGTTTTACAGAAAAATCTGCACTATCATAACCAGATGTCCCTCTTCTGCGTTTCAGTGTAATGTCACGATTGTTCCTTTTTAATCTTTACCAGCTCCTGACGATATGCAGGCTGAAATCCATTCTTTTTTCCGCCGTAGTTGAAAACCTAATGAGGACTCTGTGGGATATAGATCGACGGGCGTTTCTTTTTTATAAATAACGAGCAAACGAATAAATCTGTTGACTATATGAATCAGTTTTTGTCTTGCAGTTTTTTCTTTAACTTGCAATGGTTGCTCCAAACCCATCAGACTATTTATTTGCTGAAAAAGATGTTCCGACTGCGTGTACAACCGCTTTTTCTCTAAAGAGAAAAATATGTTTCATGTTGTTTGGATGACTCCTAAATTCACATATGCACAAATCGCGCTCTGAAGCAGTCCCTCATGGTTTGCCCCCAGTATGGCAAGTTCATGCATCCTTGGGACCTACTGGTCCGAGAAATATACGATAACAGCATGATTTGGTCGCGGCAAGCGCGGTAAGTAAGGTATGGTCTTCTGCCGCCTCGACAGCATATGGCTGGTTTTTCATTAAAGATCGGTTCTGTTAATTTCAGAACAAAATTTCTGCAGATTCTGGTGCTTAGACGTAAAAATATGTCTAAGTACATTTCCAGCAATCCAGTAAAACTTCTGATAAATCCCAGGAACGATGAAATTATCAGAAACACGAAATAAAATGTAAAGTAGAAGTACATAAAAAGGGCCCAGCATGAAAACCAACACTTACTTTGATCTGCAAGGATAAATCGGTTCCAAATGTGAAACTAAATTAATGCGTTCTGTGAAATTTTCTAAAGCCGCGTATTAAAGCTTCACTGACTTTTTAAACATTGTGCTCAGTGAAAACCAAGAGGCACATTATTTTATATGAGATTTTTAGATCGATAAGTATGAGTTTGTGGGAAAATCGTAAGTTTTATCTCTGAATATCAATGCAGTGTTTCCTAGCTGGTTGAACTTTTATCAGACAAGGGGTAACAGGAAAGTCCTCGAAGAACCCAATAGAGGATCTGTATATCTACGAGAATCATGTCATTCTATACTCAAGCGGAAGTTATTAGGATCACAGGATCCAGCGCATCTTCGAACATGTGCCGACTTTCCCTATGCTTTTTATAACACATGTCACTTTAATATACTTACGAATTTATGTCCTGAAGCCTTTTTTTGTAAATTGGTCTCTTGCATGCGCACATCCGCATTTCGTTTGATTCCGGCAGTTTCTTTCGCTGCTTCTACTCCTCTCTTCTATCAGAATTTATTTGACAACTGTATATGATCATAGTTTAGAGTAAGGAAATAAGGTGAACGGATGGATGAGTGTTTTTGGAGTCTACGAATACATTTACGTATGCCTCTGCTAATAGCGCTTCATCAGAACACGTTTGTACTAGATACTGCGACCTGTATGGTTTGCGTGCGGTTATTTTCCTCTAAATTTTGCTGTCGCACTTCGTTTTGAAAATACCAACATTTGACTGACGTTTTCTTTTACTTTCCTGTTTAGCATGCTGTTCCATTATCTTAGACTAAACGCTAATTAATTGGCGCCGGATTAATAAAGTACGAGTCATCAAACTTTCCGCTATAGCTGCGAAATCTTAACTCGTAGATAGACCTCGCTTTGCCTGGTTAAGTGCTTGGTGACGTGCTAACCTATGTTGCAAATAGTTGCTGGAAACTCCATTTCCTCAGAATGACTCATATCTTCCTGCAGATTCCGCATAAACTAAATATATCCATTTACTGTTAGAGCTGCTAATGTAGGCTTTCGGTATTTGCGTGTGAAAACGGTATAATTTTACAGGAAAGGCCTATCAACTGATCAGTAATACTTCGTCAGTATTATTTATTAATGTGCAGGCACAAGAATTTAGTCTTTTAACAGAAGATTTTTGGACGTTGAAAGACCTAAATGCAAATTGCGATTGCATGTTCGGCCAAATCTAACTAGTTAAATGGTAAAACAATATTGCACTTCACTTAAAGAACGCAAATCATGTCTAACCAAAGGATCTGGGACCACGATATCCCTCTGTTGATGTAACTACGATGGATCAATAGCGATCAAAAATAAATCGGCAGTGAAATCTCATGTTGTTCAAAAAAAATATTTCAGAAAACAATCGTCCGCCTTAATATTATGAAGAAAATCAAATGTCCGCCCCTCGTAAGATTGTTTGTAAAGGGAAGAAGATGAAATTACTCCGCAGCGACTAAAATACTTCGGTATAGTTAGACGCTGTTACTGACTAAACTGTTGAATTATTTCAGGCCTTTATGCGCGTC
>CACRXP010000013.1:2016986-2036339 GCA_902702965.1 Spirometra erinaceieuropaei
TCACAATATCTGACCTTTAAATAAATACAGAAGTCTTCTCCTGATCAAGATGAAAACTTACAAGTGCTTTGTTCCGATCTGTGTCTAAATTTTCTTATACTCATTAACTTTAAAGAATTATATCAAAAAGCTTTGAATCACTCCATGATCTGAAATTTTTGTTGGTATCACGCTCAGACAGCACCAATGAGTTCTGTAACTCAGGGACTTCTGACCAGTTATTTTTATATCGGCGACAGAAAGGTAAATTCGTAAAACTGGAAGGTTTGATTCCAAAAATGACATCTTCTTTTTCGGCGGAAAAAGATGGACAAATTTACCAACTGTTGAATAGCATTTCCTCTATAGTTTGTTGATGGAAACCGAAAATTACCACCTCGACTTCGAAATATCGGCATGCGATAGCTACTAGAAATAATCGTCTCGCTGGATGCCAGCAGACAAAAGTGTTCATTGCATTTCCAAATACAGAAGCGTCTTTTCTGTGGGTCGACAAAACGCTTGCACACAGTTTCTTTTTCGCCTAGGTTCTGAGTATTTCGGCAAAACGAATCTCATTGGTAGTGATTTTGACAAAGTTTACCGTAAATATGCATTCGAAAATACCCCATGACCTATCACATGAGAACACCAGACCATTACATGATGCAAATGTCTTCAAGGCACCCCAAAATTTCTCCTCTCCCTTCCCGAATAACTGATGTTTCCGAATTCCTAAAACGTCGCATACAGACAACTTGCGCTTTTCAATCACTGTTGTCATAAGCGGAGATTTCCATGAAAAATAGCGACGTCGATTATAGTGTTCAATGCTAAAGTTATTTGTGCATGCGCACAGGTAAAGAGGATTGGAACACTGATTGTTTTTGAGCGAAAATGGATCTTTTAAATTCACACAAGTCCTTCTTACCGTTCTGGATCCACTCTTAACTGTGGCCATTGTCTAAGCTGAGACGAGATTGAAGTTGTTCGTTTTTTCTATAACCAAAATTTTTTGCGTATCCCATAATGTCATTTAAATATTAACGTTTTAAAACTTTGAAAGTAGAGCTAATTAGTTCTATTTGAGTAATGACCCACCACGTTACATATACCCAATATAATGCCTCCTGCCGGGCAACACTTCAGCATATCAGTTTGCATATGGTTGCCATATCTAACCTTTTAATAAATACAGAGGTCATCTCCTAACCAAGATCAAACTTTATATGTGCCTTGTTTTGACTCGTGTTGATATTCATTAATATTCATTAATTTCGGAGAATTATGCTATAAAAACTACGAGTTAGTGCAATAAACTTTTGGTTCACACTTGTAGCCGAAAACAGTATTCTTCCATATTAGTACTTCAATCTATGGCGTGAGGCCCTACAGGAACACTTCATCAATTCACATCAAACTGTCGACCCATAACGATTTCGTGCGATATGTCCTTCTGTTGCTTGTTCTTCTGTTTCCTTAGATAGCAGATGTAGAACTTAGCACTCATTAGCGCCCAAAATGGTTTCTGAACTTTATTTTATACGTCGTACGATTTTTCTAGTGAGTTATATATTCATAAATAACTTTTTATATCTATTTCTCATCTCGTCACTTCATATTTGCATATCAATATTTGCTTCTCAAAAAATGCGTCAAGCCGGTTGGATTTTGTTGGTAGTTTAACGCCATTACTGTTAGTTTTTAATGTGGACGTATTTTCGCCAAATTTTGCGTTTCTTCTTAACTGTTTAATTTATGAATTTTGCTGTACTTTAATCACCTCAAGGATGGCCTAAAAGTACTATTTCCAAGGGTTGCTTGAACATTTAATACAGATTCTAGTGGTTCAGAAATCCCCTTTGCTCACATTTACGTAAATTCATCACTGTCGACGCTCGGGCATGAATGTAGGGTTAAATATCTTCGTATGCAAATTACCCGCACGTCGTTTTTCGAGAAAACGTTTATGTTTTTTTGTCGGATACGCAAAAAAACTAGGCTTGAGTGGTACCTATGCATCCAGTTAGAAAATGCAGATCTTTAAGAGTTTTCAGAGCTGAATGACATTTCGTGATGCTTCGTGCAATGTAAAAAGTCAGCTGCCGTCATCGCAATGTAGAATCAGGTATTTTACAGTAGTTTTCTACTTTGCGACGGTAATCTCCCCGCCATTTGCTGTCGAACTTTTAAAACGTCCAAAAGCACAGACAAGAGCTCCCACGAAAATAATATTTTCCACTAACAAAGACAATATTTAGGTTAGAATGCCTTTATTCTCAGTCTGATAGAGAGGTGCATGCGTGTTATTAAATGCGATATTCCTCATTTGAATAAACAGTGAGAAATACATGTCCATTTACATTTTCCGTCAGATGCAAACTTGGAGAATGACGGTTACTTGCCTAGGCGCAGAAACTGTGCCCGTTTTGAAAGTGATCTTTCACGGCGCAGCTGATAAAGCATCTCCAGAAGGTATCTCAAGTCCTCCGGACGAATGTTGCCATCAGTTTCTAGATCGTCCATGTTAATCTCTCGCGAAAGATGAGATGGTGCGCCGAAAGTGGTGTCGAAAAAGCATGGCGTCACAAACAGGACAATAAAAGACAGAACAGTGTACCTGAAAACAAGGAGAAAAAGCATAACAATTCGCTCAACAAATTCTACTCAACAGTTTCCTAAGAGACGATAAATATTACAGATTGTTTGACCAATTATTAAAAACTTGGTGGCGTCGATGTGATTTGAACAAAAAACAGTGAGGCAAGGGTTAAGTACAGCCGAGGTTCTAATCAACTAATCTATAGGCTGTAACAGTCGTCGTGAATATAATTTCGTTTGGATTACTTTGCTCGCCCAAACTGTGTCAGACGCATCAGTCAAATTAGCCGAAAACGTCTATCATAAACTAGCGTTCTGCGTTCCTCCAAATAATATTGGTCAGTTTTTCAGACAAAATCTTACCTATTGAATGATTCTCGTTCTCGAATATACTGTTATTTGATATGAAAACAAGAAAACAATCAGAAACCGCCGAGATAATATCATGCATCAAAAAGCCCTGCATCGCAGGAAAACTAAAAAACACCTTTTTGGATGACGGCCATGCCAGTGTATTGACAGAGGGTACCCTCAATTTAAGTTAATTATCCCTAATTAATTGCAGTAAGCAACATTGTTAAAAGCTTAAGCCTAGTCCATATTTCACTCAAATTCCGCTAAAGCAAACACAGGAACTTAAACAAATTTACAGTAGGCATTCTGAGCTGTGTTTTCAGTCCCCTGTTCTCTATTTACGGTTGAAGCGCTTCAAAATATGTTAAAACATTTATGTCCAATCAACGTTTTGTCCTTACAAGTCGCTTTCTCTCCAAACGACAGTTTTGTTGTCCTTTTTGACAAACGTAGGTTGAAAGCCGCAATTCTAGCTCTTCGTGAAACAACCTATGCATAACGTGCAAAGTATGGTACAGAGTAAATCGGTTTGCAGACACATAGGATTCTTTTACTTGTGCTAAGTGAATGATGAACTACACGCCACTATTTGCTATTTATTGATAATTGAAAAAAGATGTATTCAAAGGCCTTACATTTTATGCGCGCTTCCTTTCCAACCCTCGGTGATGCACCACTCCGGGCAGACATTCACGGCTTTTTATAGGCAACGCGGAGGGATATCTACTGTGCAGCCAATGGAATTTCAACTGACAATACTCGAATGTCCAGCTGAGTAGGTGAAAATGAAGTGTTAATTTGCCAAGCTACTGAACGGAACGTTTCTCCTCTACAGGGGAAGTCATTTAGAGAACAAACTGGAAAAATTAAGACAATTTGATGATAAGCTAAAAGGATTGAATACCCCTGTCCTCTTGCGAAACAGGACGGTTAAATGACACTGAAGCTGAAAAACCTTAGAAACGTCGTTTTGCGCAAGTCACTTTATGCCCATCTCATTCTTCTAGAAATATACACGGTAAGTAAATCTAATTAGAGATTTATAACCACTGAATGCTGAATAGACACAGGCATTTGGAGATCAAGCTTACTGAGCAAGAGCCGGCTACGTTAATAACAAAATAATTGTTGTGGCCTGATTGTCGTCTTAACATTCTTTATTTTCTATTACTCGCTAATATAGTTTAGACGACATCTACGGATATTCTCTTTACAATAAAAGTCATTCACCGACTTATTTACCCAATAATTCAGATTGACTGCCTTTCAGGGAATACTTTAATCTGTTTCTTTTAAAACCTGTTCAATTAAACCTGCGGCAACGCAAAGCAAAACATCGGGAGTTCCATGTTGTTAAAATATGGGTATAACTTTATCTTGACCGCTTTGCCTTTAACTTTAATCCGTTGCAGAATTGTGCGAGGCTTCCCCGTGACTTCAGAAAGAGGATTCACAGTCATCGCTGATAGTGCAGACAATTTCCTTTTAAGATATTTTGTCAACTAACGACAGCCGGCAAGTCTGTAGCTCAGATGAAATCTAATGCTTAGTCTGGCTGCCAAATAAGCAGTATGCACTTTCCAAAAAACCCATTCCTATTGAGGTTTGGGCGCGAACTGTGTAAGATCGCAAGAGATTTCCCCCTGACATTTATCCAACACTTTATCTACTCATGCTGTATCGATGTATATAGCATGCGATATGATTCAGGAAGTATACGAACGTAAATTGAGACGGCTAACTTGAGTTACCAAAATGCGGTGTATTTCACTTGCATGCATAGTCTATTATTGAGAATAAACTATATATTTATAGGAAATTTTAGTCGTCAGATTATATAATCCTCAAACGAAAATCTACGTTACCTTACGTTCCGGTGGTCTGTTAAGCTGAAGTTATCCTATGCTACTTTTTCGCATCCGCGCGTGTTTTTTGTGAAAAGTAAACACTCTGGAGTTGAAAGTTTTGCCAAACAGAACTTGACAAACCTTAAAATTGGCTTTTTTCCGAATAAACCAAACCATTTTTAGAAAAATAGATGCTTTATCGACGTTAGAACGTCCAGTTTGCGAATCGATATGTTATCATATCCTAAAGCGCAATCATGACACCACCTGGTTATCCTTTGCTTAAAACATTCATTTATCTTACTGTCTTTTGTGAACGCTCAATGATTAACCGCAAAACATCCCTGCACCAAGTATAAATGTTTATTTTAAAAACGTACGGTAGAATACAATTTGCATCATCTGGTTTCCGCTAACGCTTGAATTCAGACTGCAACGAGCGGAAAATCAGCATTTAAGTGATATCATGTTATTTATACGGCTACTCCGATGTGCATTTAATGTACTCGAAAGGAGCCAAAAAAACAAAAATATAAAAGAGTTCCAACTTAAAGAAAACATTCTTTTATCCGCAGCACTAATTTCCAAGTAAACGGAAAAACCTATCAGATGTCTCAATTTTACCTCGAAACACGACAAAGTACGCAAATATCCGTCAGCGAAATATCTTATCAAGGCGATTTTTAAAGGGGCAGCTTGTTGTAGAACGTTTTTTAATTAATTGAAGGCATATTTACCGACGGCCTTCGGTATGAACGTTTATTTTTCTCAACGATAAGGTCTCATCCTTGGGTGAGTCCACAAATACCGCTCAAACGACCACCAACATTAGAAAGAATATCTGACAACTCACTACTTCAGCAAATGCCTTCAAGAAGAATCTTTTTTTGCGGCTTTTCATAAACAAGTAGAGAGAAATTCTAGTTAATGAGCAATCGATTGAAAACATTGAAAATCGTGCGATATTCGCCGCCATCTCAAGTGCGATGTGAAACACCTCGTGTTCGAATGCTGAGCATAACTAAAAAGGAGTTTGATGGAAGGTAAGTGCTCTCGACATTCATAAAATGGTATGTTTACGATCGCATCCGACAATTCTATTTAAATCGGTTATCCACGAACATGTGAGCGTATGGAATCGTTTTATTCCTTTGGCGTCTATTTCAGCGGAATCAAGGAACAACGTGTTTGTTTTGGCCAACGGCATCCAAAACAATGCAAGAGTAACAATGCAAGCCGATTCTCTTGGAGCCATGTCGAAATCTGTACTCAGACTGTAGCATGTTGGCTTAGTGTCATACTGGATATCGCAATTATTTTTCAAGGGTATTTAATTGTTAACTTTACTAAAGGAATATTTCTAAACGTAATGTTATTTGGATTGTTTAAATTACTCGGGCTTTTGCATGGACGTGCGTTATGGGCATCGAAATCGTAAGCTTGCCTAATAATAACTTATGACGTTTTTGGTATTTTCCATTTTCTTAAAACGTTTCCAAAGAACCTAACATTAACTGCAATATTTCGTTTGTCTTTTCAATTCACATAACGTTGCTCATTGTTGTTTCAAAGCTTTGGTCCCTTCGTCTTTGGCGATTTGTCAGGAATTAGTGAAACTTCGTACATTTTTGCACTTCCTGTCAAATAGATCACACAGTGCTTATAATGTTCTTCTTATATTGTAATTTTCATGTTCAATAGCCGTATATTTCAATGTTTCTGATGTGCGGATGGCTTCAACTCTGCTCTTGTGTGCTTTATCGGTAAAGGTGAATTATTTTTGAGCAGTACGAAAGCAGAAGGTATCACCACAGACATGCTGCTCCGTAAAGGTACTAGAAGACAGTCCGTCATTCGCAACTACATGGTTAACTTATAGAGAGCACCAAACTCTCATAAAATACTGACAGAAATGTTATGATGCGTTTTCGACTTGGGAAGCCTACTTAAAAAAGGTTGTCACGTATATTATAATGTCAAATACTATCAAGATATTTCAGTCAATTCAAATGTCAGCTTTTAAACGAACTTCCTATCGATCGCCTGCATAAATCGTGTTTTCCAAAAAATTACTAATTAAGCGGTATGAATTATTGATTTTTATGCCCTTATGAATGCAAATGCACCTTATAGAAAACACCAGAAAAATGCTCTTCCTTCTACTCATTTGGTAGCACTTTGAGTCTTCTTTAATTCCTGTTCTGGAAGAAAGAATGTCTTTCAGTTTTAAAAAAATTCCTCGGTTCCCGAATAATTTTGAACCCCACCTGTCATTAAAATTGCATCCAGGTTCTCGAACAGCAAGCTGTATGCTTGCCCTTCAAAGAAAATCATACATTCCTCATGTTATTATAAAGGCGATTTATAGGTCTTGTAAAGTTTTGCAATGAATGGGAACCATGTTGACGTCTTTATAATCTACATTAATGAGTGTGCCGATGTAATGCTGTACGATGTGACATTGCCCAATCTTGACAAACCTCATGATAAAAAACTTTTTAAGAAAAAACACATAGGCTTTAGGTATGAAATTTGAAGGATATGCAATTTGCAAGCTTTTGTTATAGAATATATTTAAGCCTATAAGTGCGTCGAAAATCATTCGGAAAAGTTCATACCACTTACGTATTAATTTTTGTTGTCAAAGAGATGGCTCGGAAGCCGGCACCTCGGCCTTACTGGAATGTCTTGGTATTATGTTGCACAATAATTACCATGGCAACTTTGTTTAAGTAATCGTTTCAGTCTGAAGGCGAATTTCAAATTTCGGCCGACATTTCACCAGATAGCGCATATGTTGTATATAATTGATTTTTAGAATTAGGAAATATACATATCGATTAAGGCGTCTGTCACGGAATTGTGAACGATTGTATGTAGGGGATACTCGTTTTCGAAAAATACTAGGACCATTTACTTTGACGGTCAAGTATTTTGCGATTAAATATATTTTTACCCAAAGGCTACACGATCCAGCCTCGGTTCCTTAAATGACAAAAGGAAACTTTAGCTTGCCTATCTACCTGATTTTACAAAATCGTTTCGGCTTTGTAATAAGTCGGTTCATAAATGCTCATCAGTTCACAGACTGAATTTTAATAGAATGCTAAGTATCACTAAGTTGCTACTTGAGAAGTCGTTTCATCGGAATGCTCAGCCAAATGGGAGGTTTCAAATTTGTTTCAGTCAGAAATGCATTGTTGCTCAATTTTTAGGCTGTAAAACTAGTCACAGATGAAGTGTTCAAGCCGTTTTGGCGTTATATTCATTCTTTTTCAACTTACATATTGAAAAGGTTTCTCCAGAACAGAACATTTACTTATTAACTTGTTTCGTTTAAAGCAAACATTTGAACGAAGCCTGACAGAATTAGACTACATTTTATCCCGTTATCTTTTTAAAGCACATGCAAAACATGTGTTCGTCCAATAATATGTGCCTATATATTTTAATAGATGCGCATTTAGCTTTAAAATTTTATCTTTTCCATAGACAGCTGCTTGGAAGTCTCACTCTGTCGGACAAAACTGATCTTTTGCAAATTCTGAGTACCTTTATTGATATTTTGAGGCTAGTCATTCTATTCCGTTAAAGTTTCTACAGCTACCTAGAAATCGTTTCTGGCTCTACTGCAGACGAAGGATTAGATTCTTGAACAACCGTCTTCCTGGACGGTGACAAGATGTGGCCATCTATATCAGTGTCTAAATCAGACGTAACATTTCGATTTTTTCTTCTATGCAAATACTATTCTCAGTTGATCTGCAAGGATTACGGACGATACCGAGAAACGCATGCGGCTGATGAAACTCAGTTCCAGTATTTATACTTAAAATCTGTACTAGATACAAATATCGCCGAAAGTTACTCACCTATATAAATTCATATGGAAAACTTTCCTCTTAAGTGCGCTAAAGTAAAACTTCATAAGAAGTACGTCTTACCTCTCCTAGCTTGCTGTCCACTTTTGGCACGGTGCTCTTGAATTTCCGAACGAGACTAGAAGGCGTCCAGAGACGCTTTACTAGGACTTTACCCAAATGTGATGACATCCTAGGTTCGTACGTAGAACTACATGGTAAGTATGGTCTTAAATCCCTCTGGATCAGAAAACTACACTGGCGCCAATTTGCTAGTCAAAGTTACAAACAATCAAAATGCCATCAGAATTAATGTACTATAAAGCCACAGCAGTCTTTAAAATTAAAAACCTTAAAACTATAAGAAGCCCCGAATTCGATAATCTCAACAACCAAAGTTCTATTCTATAAGACACGCGACTCTATGGAAGGTCATTCCGGGTTGCATTGGAAAAGTCAAAACCCGGCCTAATTTAAAAAAAAACAAAAATTTTCTAACAAGTTGCACAAAAGAATATTTTTAAATGAGATATGTCCCTTTTTAAGTCAACTCTTTAGCACAAAATCTGGGCCGAAAGGGCGCTGATGGATAACTCCAGAATATAACCCTAAAGACATCCAAATATAAGATGAGGAACATATTTCATGAACATCCACGAATATAGATCGTCGCTCTTCCATTTTCTCCCCATTTTCACTAATTTAATCATAAAGGCCAAGGCCAGTTAAGGAAAAAAATATTAATGTAACCCTCAGTAAAACTCTATAGATTAGCTTTTTATCAGACATTATGAGACTCCAGTAGGTGAGCTGACTCATGAAATGTCAACTAAAAGTCCGATATGCGTTTCGTTTCGAAAAGATTAATTAAGTAGGGCTATAAAACTAATCACCATACAACATTATCCCATAAAAATTCAGTTATTTCTGGATGCTGGCTTCAGAATGAACTTCTATCTGGCTGTAAAAATGTCAATAAGTAGCATGCATTCTTCTCATTGATTTTTTATGTCCCTAAACATTCAATTATATTTCATGTAAAACGTTCATAAAAATATTCATCCTTTTGCCCATTCGATAGATAATTACGCCTTCTCCCACTCTTATACTCCAAGGAAGGGTCGGTTTTCAAAAACTTTTCCAATTGTCAAATAAATTTGAATCCGACCTGTCATTACACTTGCATTTAATGTTTCCAAACTGCAGTGCGTATATTTTCCGCACACGGTAAAATATACATTTATTTATAGGATGGAAGGGGGCCATGTGGAGGTCATGACATTTAGCAGCTTATTTAGGCCATAATGTTGACTTTACAAGTCACGTTGGTTAATGCAGAGACATGACGTTTTATGAGCGGCCATCTCAGAATATTAAAAAATCTCACAATTAGAAATTTGTTAAACCTTCATTATACCCTTCCTTAGATGAAAAAAACGTAATTTTCTACCGAAAGAACAAAATACTGGATATTTGATGCATGTTTTCCATGAAATATAATTAAATTTTCAACAGCATCGAAAATCAATGGGAAGAGTGGATGCTACTTAAAAATTCATGTTTTGCAGGGTAGCTTTTTCGTATGTAGTTGAAAATAGGTTCGTTTAGAAGCCCGCATCCTGAGGTAACTGAATTATTATAGAGTTATGTTGCAGGATGATGAGTTTTATAACTCTACTTAATTAACCTGTACGAAGCGAAAACACATTTCGAAATATCGGGTGACATTTCATAAGCTAGCCTACCGATTGCATATCAAGACTGTGTAGGACAAAAGGTTAATTCGCCTACAATACCGCATTATCGGCGAAAATATGATGTTCGTTATAATATTATTTTGTTTATATGATGGAGACGTGATTCTGAATGTTTCATGCTCTTGCTATATACCCATCTTCTTTAATTATTAGTCCACGTACGTACGATTAGCCATTCGGGTGACATAAATGATCGATGGGACCAGATGTAAGCAACTGTAAAACCTGACAACCCGGCCGCTATCGAAGAACTAGCGAATGACAACTGGTAAACATGTAAATCAATTAACACGCAACTAATTCAACTAATGGCCGAAATCAAAATTCTACAAGTTCCGTGAAAGACAGAATATACTTAACCCAAAATTGCTAAGCATAATGCTCAGTTCTCTTTGCTGTATACCTCGGTTTCACATTTGTCATGTTATCTTGCCATAAAATTCGACTTTTCAGTTCAAAAAAATTCATATCCTACGACCTACTGACCGAATAGGCGCGGCCGAAGAACAGCCAACATTTTAGAGATTATTCTAAGTTTTTTCCTATGTTTTAGAGAGACCGACAGCCCTGTAGAGGTGCTATAAGAGACCCATTCTCTTCTGTTCTACTTCATTTCTATCTCCGTGTTTTTACAGACTCTTTAAATCGTCCTGAGCATAATATTTAATATTAATTAGCCCCTTCTGTTACCTACCAAAGTGATTAAAATGTAAAATTCTTTTTTGGACCTCTTTGAATTTCACTCGAGCCAATCATTTGGGACATTTGATGATGATTAGGGGCTCAAATTTAACATCGAAACGTCAAGTAGATAAATCTTTTTTCCCCAGATCACACCATCCTCTGAACTATTTCCTGAATCCCACATTTTCACTTTTATGAGTAGTTTTCCCTAAAACTGAGCAGTTTTTATCGGTCTACACTTTTTCGAACAGTTTTTTTCAGATTCCCATCCAGCTGCTTCAATATTATCTGTATCGCATACTCACGTTCCTCTTATAGAATACCTGCATGTATGAACCAAACGGCAGTTAATATGTATTTCGTCATATTGTTTAAATTAGACAAACAAGCTGTCGTTTAACAAATAGTTCGGGTATGTATTTGTATAATTTACACTTATGACATCTTATGACGCAAGAGTATTCTTCGATCAACCTATGCGAATGAAGTGCATGCGTTTAGTTGCAGTAGGTGCTGAGTGGAGTTGAACGGGTAGAAGTTGGTTCGTCGATGGGGTGTCCATCAGTTGTATGCCGTACATTCCCTCCTCAGGTTCTTTGTAATACATGTAGACAGGGGTCCCGAGAGCTTCTGCCTCCACTGGATATCGTCCGACAACGTAACCCTCCGTGAGGTTTACCAGGATAATGACGAAGCAAATGACGCCTCTGTTAAAAAAATAAATTATGCATTAGCGGTAATAATGACTGGAATTAGTGCGGCAGCTCTTAGCAATGCAACATCTAATTATCGAATGTCATATTTAGACCCCAAATGGTGGATTTTGGACTAGCAGACCGTCAACTTCTAACAATTCTGTTAATCCGTCCTTTAACGGAGATTTGTATGATTTACTAAAAAGCCCTTCCTCGTAAGCTTTAAATATAAGCTGCGTTTCAGAATTTTCCCTGATTAAATTTATTAGTTTTCTATCAGACAACGCTCCATAGCATTCAAAGTCTCATTAGCTTCAAAGAGCACGCATTATTACATTTTTCTACTTAGCATTTCTGCCTTTGCATTGGACTCTCCCTTTTCTCATTCTTTTATATACTTTTTTTAAAATGCGTGGGAGACACTTATTCCCCGCTCTTCTGCGTAGGCCAATAGAAACGATGCCCGAAATAGTACATTTCAACTGCGATTACGTTACTTTAGTGTCTTTATTTGGGCGGATGGTGAAGTTCGGCGTATGTTTCTAAACACCCTGTGAATCAAACAAGAACACCAGAGGAACGCAACAAGAGTTGCTCATAGAAAAATGCCTTGTCGGTACAAAATAAAAAACTAAACGCGACTTCATTTTGTATTAGATTCTGCAGGTAGACCGCATTCACCCACATTCAGTACATTTTGCAGAGGGGTTCGTGTTGCCTGAGCACATGTGGTACACTTTCAACGCAAATAAATAGAATTAGACAAAATATATATGCACAAAATTAACATTGACAACAATATAGGCAAAAAGGTATTACCGACGAAGACAAGGGAGACTGGAATGGTCATTTTTGGCTTATTGGCCGTCGTCAGCCCGTCATATCCAACCCCGAAGTGTGCAAAACCCGAGATTCGAACTCGTGGGCTGTAAGTTAGAAGTTCGCGCCTCTGACCACTGGGCCGTAAGAACAATTGGTGAGTGCCTTCCTACCATTGTATATTCCCGATCGAAACGGACAAGACAACGGGCTCGTGGCCCAGTGGTTAGAGGCGTGGCTTCTAAATAACAGATCGCGAGTTCGAACCTCGGGTGTTCCTCACTTCAGGGTTGGGTATGACTGGCTGACTACGGCTAATAAGCCAGAAATGGACATTCCAGTCTCACTTGTCTTTGTCGGTAATGCCATTCTGCCTATGTATCATGCGCCGCTGTGCGACTGTTGGTTGGGCTCGGGAGAGAATCCGTAAGACATAACGGAACGAGTGAGTTCCGTAGGAACGATCGGTGAGCGTCCCCCTACCATTTAAAACAATATTTGTTTCAGTTCTTAATAAGAACTTAAGTTTTACAAGTGGTAGTCATCACTAAACAAAAAATAGATCAATTTTTATTTTAAATGGTCCTCATAAGGTGAAGAAACAGCCTTAATCGCTGGTATGATCCTTGATTCTGGCAGTAGTAATCTGCTTCGTGCAGAACGCATCCTCTTTAATCTCCCGGTTTTGATCCTATGCTACTACTCCTCTACGTGAGGGAATCAGTGTCATTTTGAGTTGTTTTTCGATTTCGCCGTTTTATTACATTTTCATCTTGTGGCATAAATCTAGGGTGTTCCCTATCTTCTTATATAAGTGCTGTTAATTAGCCTATTTCAGTAAAGGCACTATAGCATTACTAGGTAGTTATGGAGATTTCTGAATCTCTTTCGTGATAAAGGGAAAACTTATAACATCTTGTATGTATGCTTTTAACGTGGCCTTCTATTTGCCCCTCTTGCTAAAATTGAACCGTCCACATGCAAGCTTATGTATTTGTAAATTTGTTAAAGTTTCCATTTTCGCAATATGCCAGTGGAACTCATAAAATACCAAAGGGCTACCCTGACATATCGCACTTTCTGGGAATCTTGCCCAGCTGACAGTTACTAAAACTATCAAAAAAATTTGTTGAAGTTTCAACTAAGTTTTAGCATCATCCCTTATTATCCTTATGTCATTATTAGGCAACGATTAAAAGTGCTAAATATAGGGACATTCTATTGAAAGAGCCCTGATCAAATTCATTTTAAACACGTGCTTGTCGCCTATTTGAGAAAATATTTATTTAAATCAACAAAATTCAATAAATAGAATAATAGCCTAATATATATAAACAGAGGTGCTTTTCCGTTAATTTTGATTTGCTTACGCCAATTTTTCGCTGTCAAATACACTATTTTGCATAAATCCAACTCAGATACTGACACATTCCGCGAAAGGATATCTAAGAGACACAGCGGAGAGATGCGGCACCTCATATTTCCAATAAAATTCAATTTTGACGTCCCAATCAAACACAAAAAATCGCAGAAGCTGGCAATTCCTAATTTGAACAAGCAAGAGGCGCAAGCCTGGATAACATAACAGATAATTAGAACAAGGAATACTCCATATTTGAGGGTTTGCATATTATAAACTTGTTTAATGTGTCTGAATACTAGGCGCTTACCAGAATATTTTGGAGTCATTGGCGTTACCGTAGACTGTTAGTCGAAAACAGGCTCCAAAAGTTTGTTGTCAGTAGTGTTGAGGTCGTAAATAATTCACTTCTCAAGTTACGAGTGACAGCTTATGCTGCTGCAAAAGGAGGAACACTGTAGACTTGGAAAGTAACTATTTTGAAAAACACTGCAAAAGTTACGCAATATTTAGTCTGGGTCATACTTAATTAAAATGATACACTTAATATCCGGAATTGGATAGATAGACTGTAGGACTGACGCCTGTTGCCCCTAAAGAGGACACGAGAATAGGAACTGAGTCCTCCCCAAAAAAATAATAAAGATCAACCTGCGCATAATTCCGGGAAGGACGAAATATTTCCATATCCCAGCTCTAATGTAAACCCTAGTATAAAACTGAACCGTTAGCCTAACCCTATCCTTGTCTTTAACTCTGCAGTTGACACTAGCCCTCATCTTACCCCTAAGATTGATACCACTTACCTTTATTTTGACTTTAGAGCTGGCCTTACACCTTGAAAACAAACCTCATTTCACTGGAAGTTGGCTCAAAACCACCCGTATTTCAGGCGGTTCCTGTTCTCTTGTCCCGTATAGGGTGCCACATAAGTCAGGACAAGGTTTGGTTCTGCAGCCCTCCTTGATTGGAACCGTATGGCTAGCTTACCAAACTGATATTAGAGAACGTATATAATTTAGTCATTCGCTGGATTATGGAGGAAAAGGGACCGCAAGCAGAGTTCTAAGCACGTACAGGGAGGAGTGTACGCTCCCTCCAACGCAGCCACTTGCTGGATTAAGGGGATAAGGAGGGCGCAATCAAAACTGAAGACCACAGAGGGAACCACGTAGTAATTAGCAGTGCATGGCTACCGTGGTAGAACCAACGGAGTTCTACACCGTCCGAACAATTCCATTAGCCAGTCTAATTAGCCGGTAGTTGAATTAAGATTATAAGGAGGGCGCAAGCAGGTCTCGAAGCACGCGAAAGGAGGCGCGTGTGAGCTGATAACTGAAGTAGCCGAGGCTGGCGCATAAATACTCCTTCCCGCGTGGCACAATCACTCACTGGATTAAAGAATAAGAAAGATGCAAATGCGTGATATTTATAAAGTCAGCATATTTGCACCTAATAAAATTCTTATAAAAAGCTGACCATATGGTAGCATTCAATTTGGGCTGTAGGACCAAACATCGCATAGGTCAATCCAACTAGACGGACTATCGCTGCCTGTAATGGTGATTCTCCAAGAAAGATGTTTGATGTCGTCGACCATATTCAAGAAAATACACTGATTATCGGTCTCCGTTTCCAACTCTTATACTCTAAAACAAGTCGGACGGCACGGAGCCTTTTGAACCTGTGCATGATACAACGACTACAGTAGATGCACAGGATTGCAAATTAGGAAAATAAACTTTGGCGTCAATTTTGCATTCAATTTACCTCACTGGGCGTGACCCATTTTGTACTTCTGCTGAAACTGAAGTTCCGTCAGAATATAACAAATTTCCTTTCAATCAGATTATTTGCTCTAGTTTTGTCCTTTTTAACGCTCTTCACAAGAAGATATTGGTCTTTCCTAAAACCCATAATAAGATTACGCCATGAGACAAAACGGCCAATGCAATTTTTCCCAAATTGTTTATGATTGACACTTGTCCCTACTTCAAAATAGTCTCAATAGTTTATTCTTTCTATTTTCAGTCGGCAGGGCTCGAGTTAAATGCCCTTATTTGTTCTGCAAGTCTTCGTAGGCTTTGATTTAAACTAAGACAAAAATACATTATTGAAATAAACTATATTTTCAATATTATGTTTCTTCGGTTGTTTGCTAATCGTGGTATTAGTGCGGTAGGTTGTGGCGAAAAATCTGCAAGCTGAATCAGTAGACAACTTTGTACGAACATGTGTTTTGTCGTTCTTACGTTAGTTATGTTTGTCTGCATTCTCGACTAGGCAATTCCTGCAAAATTACCTATCTGGTAACAAGTGAAAAAATTGGTTTTAGCATCAGAATTTCAAAATTTTGACAACCGATACAAATCCTAGTGACATAGTTTCTACATCACTTTTATAATTTTGGAGTCATCCTACACGGTTCCTAGATTTCTTAGCATTTGATTAATACTCATTTACCCGTTAACTAAGCCCACTTTTTGCAAACTTGTATCAGCAGCCATTGTTAACAATGCTGTTAAAGCACTCTTGGGATCATTTTTTGCTGATAGCGCAGTTGCCCGATTTTTTCCCTCCTAACAGAAATTCCGCTAGTCAAAGAGCGCCCCAGTTGATGATTCTACCTTTTATCGAATCCTCAGGCTGCCTTGTGCAAATGGGACTATCATAAATCAAAGGATTAGAATCTGTCAAGGGATACTAGCTTTTGACCGTCTGACTCCATATTTTCCAGAGTTGGCTTTGGCTGAAGTATTTTTTAATAACAAGAAAATAAATACGTAAGAATTTGCTCATTAGGATACTAGCTGCTACGCAGGAGCAAAATTTTGAAGCCGCTCGAAAGAACTTATGCAGGAAAACGTGAAGGTGGAAAGATAAAAAACAACCTCCTTGTTGCTAAATTTATTCTTGAGACTTTTGAAAAGCATGAAAATGTCCGCCCCTAGTATTCGGGCTAGAAATCTTGCCCTATGTTTTTTTAAAAATCATTTGATGTCGGGTCGTAAATACTTGCCGGATCCCGTGGTGCTTGTCGAAAACGAATCCGAGATGTGGCGGTAAGTGAACGTAACAAATTCTTGGGTGTCGATCGTAAATGTCTGATTTCAACAGCCGAAAACGTTCGACCTTTCCCTGCCGTGGGCAGTACCGGCTCTCAAAGTTCCTCGAGCTTTTAGGAAGCAGTTGCCTATGCCTTATTTTTTATTCGCGGATCCTCTTGTTACAGTATCATCGTACCGCCCGGTAGGCGATCACCAACGGCACATAAACTGAAGAACGTGCTAGATTCTAAACCTCTATCTGAAAATGTAGCATTTTTCCCCGATCCTTTGCGTAGGACTCTACGAATATAAGCGTTTATACGAGCGCGGTGTCGTTCTTTGTCACCATGGTACGAACAGTCTAATTTATCTTGTACAGTAAAGCTAACGTGTTTCGGTCTATGGACGGCTGCCTGTCAGTTATGCTCATTTTCTTCAGCTTAACTATTGCAGCAAGTCTTATGAACTACATGTCGTTTTTCATATCCACCATGACCTTTCAGTCGGATGTCTTGGTCGTAGTATTTTGTTTCAGTAAGAGTGAATAACATCGGTTGATTTGTTGTTTTAATTCCGCAAGTAGCTGCCCTCAGTGAGTATAAGTGTATTGATTCGCCATAATAGGTTACTGACTATTGTGGATTTTGACCGACTAGTTTCCCCCGCAACTGTGTGTGACAGCTTTTCTTTAATGAGGTGACGCTTAAATGCGCTTTCGATGTACCGTGCGTATGCATTGGTAACTGAACGTTTTCTTCAGTGCTTTTCATCTGCCTCTTTGCGTTGATAAGCATTCTTATTTCTCTACTCCGCCCCCACCTTCATAATCGACTGAAGACCCAGGACTGTCGCTCAGAGGATGGTATAATCAGTCTGGGTCTTATATAGGTACAATGCCAGACCGATCTCATTAAATGCTGGCCGAAATTTTGAAATGTTTTTTTGATTAGGGAGGATAACTTAGGTGTGGTTGCAATATTAATTAGCATGCAGAATAATCCTATAGCATTTCGGGCGCAGCAGGATGCTGGCTTTTGGGCACACCGTTTTCAAACCTAAATATACACTTTCTTCAAGTATGAAATATGAAGACAGTGTGATTTTTTACCGAAGTAGTAAAAGAAGGCATATTTTGTGCCCGCCTTCTAGAAAATATATTTGAATTTGTAAGACTGTCGAAAATCAGTACGAAAAATACATGCTAGTTAAGTAGTTATTTTTGCATATCGCGATTTCTGCAAAAGGTCAGAAAGGAGTGTATCCAAAAGCCAACATCCCGGTGAGTCCAAAAAGCTATAGGATAATGTTGCATGCTAATCAATATGACATCCCCATCTAAGTAATCCTTCCTAATCGGAAAAAAATTTCAGAATTTCGGCCGACTTTTCATGGTATCGGTCACTCACTGTAGAAGAGAGATCTTTGCATAAAAATCAGATTTCAACAGAGAAAATCGCAATATCATTGAGGATTAATAAGAAGTTTTTCACTGATAAGTCTAAAACTCCGACGGAGTACTTGATTTATTGTGTTTTCGAGGAGGTGAAATAGCCGGCATAGTCAGGGCGAATTGGATTGGCCTATCGTTATTGCCTTCAAAATATCTCGAAACCAAATTTTATCACGTTGGAAACGCCGGGAGATAGGCTCTTAAATTGCACAGCCACGTCTTATACTTTTATATGTGGGAAGTGGTACTTCATATCAATGAGCAGCTAGTATGCTATGCAATATACGCTACGTTTAACTTAGGCGGAGTTTTTATTAGGCAAATAGGTCTTACGCACCTGCTGGACTATGTCCTCGTCCGGAGTCGAGATCAGCGTGACGTGCTGGTGACGAAGGCGATCGCGGGTGCTGACGGGTGGACCGACCATCGCCTCGTCATCTCGAAGATGCGTATTCGCCTACAGCCTCGCAGGAGACCACAAGGTAAGCGACCCCCAGGTAAGCTGAATGTTGCCTTGTTGTCTTTGCCCGCTCACCATCTCCATTTCAGCAATGAGCTAGCTCAACGGCTAGACAACCTTCCTATCGCTGCCGCCGACGACGCCGCCGCTGCCGAGAACGCCACCGTGGAGAACCGCTGGTGTCAACTGCGAGACACGGTCCAGTCGACGGCGCTCGCCGTCCTCGGTCGCGCTCCCCACCAACACCAGGACTGGTCCGACGACAACGACGCCGCCATCAGAAATCTGCTAGCTGAGAAGAACCGCCTACACAAAGCCTACGTAGATCACCCTACTGAGGACAACAAAGCTGCCTTCTACCGCAGTCGCCGACAGCTTCAGCAACGACTGCGCGAGATGCAGGACGCCTGGACTGCTCGCAAAGCTGAGGAGATCCAAGG
>CACRXP010000013.1:2038814-2053155 GCA_902702965.1 Spirometra erinaceieuropaei
GTGCTGTGGTGCGCGCAGACATGGTCAGTCGACCATGTCAGCCACCGCGCCCATTCCCCACTCCAGTCTTCTGACCGGCTCGGACAGCGGCTGGGGTGTGGGGATGGGAAGGGAGAGTGAGGTCGACGACTCAGAGCACTTTCTCCTCACTATAAACAATCTGACGCGCTTGAAGCTATCACGGTGCGCTAAAAGCCGTGGCTTGGAAGGTGGCCAACTGACGGGGTACCTTGGACCTCCTCCTTCACTGGAGGCGGTCTGAGAGTCAGGCTGCAATGGCTCCTTTTTAATGTGGCCTTTATGGCATTCCCACCACAGTGTGGGATCCGAGCCAGGCGTTGGCGGCACGCCCAGGTGCGGCTTCGGCCGTGCCAGCCTCCAAATCTCTGTTGTGTTGGTTGAAATCCTGGTTATTGTTGTGTGGACCAGGGGGTGTGGTGGAACGCCAAGGTGAGGATCCGTCCGAGCCATCCACCTGCGGCCTCCCTCGTCTCCGGTCTTCTTGACTCTGTCTTGACACCGGGTCCAGGCGGGGGAGGAGGAGAGAGTGTAGGTAGATGCTACGCAAGTCTACCGGCACTATAAACCCCTGCGTAAGTCACCGTCCCTGCTCCCATTGCTGCTGCAACTGTGGGGCACACGGTGGACATCATCGAAACCGATGGTCGAACTGTCATTCTAATGAGGTCTTGAACATTCCTCTGAGTTTAAATTTGAAAGAAGGTTTTTTAAAACATCCAATCAACATTTGAAATCCTACTGAAGTTGATCTTGCTTTGGCAGAGCTGGGACGCAATGTCTCGATGAGGGTCAAAGTCGGCATATTCTTGGTCGCCAAGCAAGTGATAGGAGCTATGTGTTGTCGGTACTTTTAAAAGAAGCCTATAGTTACGTGTTAACTTTTCCCTACAAGATTAACATATGCAACGCCCACTGCGAACGATTAAATGTGTCTAATTTTCGTCCTCATATGAAAAGTACTCGATTGATTTTTGAGAAAACAGATGCCTATTAACTGCACGTAGGATTACCTACTAGAGCTTCATTTGCAGTAAACGGGAAATGTGCATAATCACCATTCATTTTATGTGATAGCTACGTAAATCTTTCAGTAAAATGAGAGCGCGAGTGAGTTGGACTGGAATTGAAGACATTCTGTTTTTGATTTGGCGTACTTTTTTTAGATTCAATGCAATTTTTATAAATACTTAAACTACTTTTTCAAAAGAGATCAAATTTTTTGATTCCATTGACAAATTTATAACACCATAGGAAAGTGACTTGCAATATTCTGCAAATTTTTTCAGCGGAGACTTCCCGGTTTAGCTTCTTAATTTGAATTCCAAATTTTATAATGAACTCCAAAGTTCACTATCGTACGACCTATCTGAGGTCCAGCCGCTTTCAGGCCAAGACAACTTGTACTTTATAAGTCAACCGAAATAAATAATTCACTTTATTTGAGACTGTGTCTGCAAATAAAAAGCCGCAGCTAATTTCCTGAAGTCGCCCTTTGAGGAAGCGCAGATTTAAGTGGGTTAATGAATTGAAAATTATCTTCAGGTATAATTTCAACTTTACAGTAACTAGAACCCAGGCGGTTTATCTGTCGGGCGTATTTAAAAGGAATGCTACAATTCAGCACTTGCTACACCACTTCAAATTCTGGCTTCACATGCTTATTTTCCGGCACCTCATAATAGTGTTAAAAATAAAACTAGTAATCATCCTTGTCCATTGGGTAGGTTTTCTTTCTACATATGGCTGGGAGTATTTGCTAAATAAACTGGTCTTCAATTCAAACGGTACCAAGCTAAGCCCACTATGACGCCCTAATCAGTTCCAAATAACTCGAGGGACGAACATGAAAAAGAATAATCATTTGCAGACAAAAAAGGAAGAATGGTGAAGTGTAAGAGTTTAACCGATCTCCTTGCATGCAGTTATTGTCAGGCGCATTACAGGCAGGACACGGGAATACGTACTCCTGTGGGCTTACGTTAATTTCCGGAACGGCTTGAGTTAGGATTGGTATCGCTGTTACGATTGGGCGGTTCAGATTTGGCTTAGGGTGGGGGTTAGGGTTAATAATAAGACCAGAACACGAGAATAGGTAAATCTTCAAGACTTAATGCGAAACCGCCTATATTTTGGCGGGCCGTGCTTACCCCCATGTCAAACCGTATCATCCACTAGATTTTTGATAGATTTTTTGAAGCGGAGAAGTGGAACCTGCTGAATTATTCGTCATGATTTGCATGAACTGAATTCTGTTATCTAATTTAGATCTTACTTTTGTCGACTCCTTTAGGCTCCAAATCGGTCAGAGTAGGTAAAACGATGAAATCGGTATATTATTGTTGCGTTTTGATCTGTGTTTTAACTTTATCCATGCAACACATATTGAAACGTAAAAGGAACAACGGTGCCCGCGTCTAAATGCAACAATGCCGCAATATAATTTAAAACTTTGTGAAAATGCATACCCCATATTGACCCAACTGTGAAACTTGGGCGCCTCGGTGGAATTCGAACCCACGCAGTAAGGGGAAGGCTTTAATGCAGCCAACGCTCTAAGCACTTGAGCTACGAGACTCCGTCGGACGACGCGAGTTTAATCGCATTTGGGTCAAGTTACCCACCCATCCTACTGCAACGTCTGGAATTCACCAAATCTGATACAGTGCATACTGCTCAAATGAAAATCCATCTCGATTTATTCATAACTGATAAGCGACGATCAAACGACGATATAAACATCTGACACTTGATATTTTCAGATATTTTGAGGTTAAGACCAACGCACAGTTAACTAAGTGATTCGACTTTGTATCAGGCATCAACCACTATTTTCTATATTCGTAGCTTCTTATGGTAAATAGCATGATCGGTGGATGTTCAAGTGTATGTTTTAACAACAAGCTTGGAAAGGAGACTTGTTATAAATGCGTGAGTTACATGAGCCCCTTCCTCTGAATCTTAGTTCACAAGACCACGGACGGGTGAATACATGCTCTGACGAAGTCTGTCAGGCTTCCTCCACGCTGACAGGATGGACAGAGTCGGCCACTCACTTTTGGGTTAAACATGTGTTCCTTGGAATGGAAGCGCGCTCAAGGCCTTAGGGGACAATGCGGCACAATTTAATGTTAAGATACTCTATGATGCAAATGTTAGGGAATGCTCACTTCTTGATTTCCGATGAAGTTGCGATTTATCTCTGTGAAAATACCAGTTCACGAGTTACTGCTCATTTTGTTTAAACATCCAGAAAACGAATTGTCAACTACATAGTCCTAATCTCTGTGAAGAACTTATAACCAAACAAAATTGACTGTTTTGGGAGTTTCCTGTTCAAAACATCGTTTGTTGACATCAAAACTGGTAAGGCGCTTGAGCAATAGCATTAGCAAGAAAGCAATCTTGCTTTGATACCTTTGATTTTTGAGCTCTGTTGCTAATAAAAAAATGTTTTCGGTAACAATAAGAGCAAATTTTATAGCTACTTTTAAGTTTCCGCCATCTCAAACTTTAGGTCGGAAAATTAACCATTGGTTGTTTTAGTCGTTGTTTGAAGCTGTTTTGATACATGCAAACCATTTCAGAAGATAACTAGAGGTTCCATGTCAGAACCGGACCCCGTTAACTACCTACACGCGGCACACATTAGAGAGAGGGTTTTGCATTTTATTACAGGAGTCTGTCTTAACTGAAGGAGCACACTTTCTGTTGCGGAGCTTTGGTGCAGAGCCCATGAAGTGTGTCAAATAAGGACCACAAAGCAGTACTTGATTGGTTTACTGTATTTTCTTTTAGAGTCACGTTAGATCAGAAAGCGGCGCCAAAATGCGCCTTTGGATATTCCAGATCGCAGCTGATTAATCATTACCTGTGGCACCGGATTCAGCGCTGAATTGAGAGCGAGTTCAAACTAGGACACTGAGTGCCACTCTATTCGGCTTGGGCATAGGATTGGCCGAAGGTGACAAATACACAAGATATGTTAACTCTAGGCTTGCTAATCGTTTCTACAATGTTCTCTTGACTGCTGACCAATGGCTAAAAGGTCTGCACAGAAGCGTGTCTTGCCAAATGGTTTGACAAAAAGTAACCCCTATTCCCCGCTTTCTTAGCACTAAGCTACTTGGTCTAGAAATCAAAATACTTAACTGAACGAAAGTATTGCTGACATAAGAAAAAGTATAACGTGGAACATTCTACCAGTAAGTAAGCGGCTTTCCATGCACACGGTGCAGAGTCGTCGAAAAGAGGTCTGTGATACAGGGGAATTTTAGCGAACTCTCGTCCAGTGACTGTATAAAATGATGAATGTTCGTCATATTAAGAATAAGACACAACAACAGTAATGCGGCAATAGCCTTTAAACATTTGGGTGGTTGACGCAGGAAGGAAATAAAAAATATAAATTCCGAATCCTTATCCGACAAAGAAGACTTAATTTTCTAACTTTTAATAATATCGTTGAGTGCCACGGTGCTCTCTATAATGGTTTTCAAGTGCACAGTTTATGCTTCATCATATTGTTAAAGAGAGATATGTACTGCCTGTATTCTGCAAAATTTGCATATTTACAGGACAGATTAATAACCCTGTGAGGCGTGGAACTATATAGTATTCAGTGCTTAATTTTCATTACACAGTTCCCAACGGAGGACTGTTTTTCCAGCCTTGGAAAATAAACACGATAAATACACAGTTAGTAAAATGGAAATCGTCTCGAGGAAAATAATGAATGAAACATCAAATAATAGTGCAGACATCTACTTTTTATGGCAAAGGACGACATTTTATGCATCTAAGAACGAAAATGGCAGGCACACTTAGAGAATGTCATAACTATTGAAAGACAACTAATTGGGTGAAGCATCGAGAGCGGTCTATAAATTTATAAGCGTTAAATGCGAAAACGAACTCGCGTATGAAACCGATGGACGGACTTTTAATTAGCCAAGACAAGTTACTGACAGTAGAATGACCCAACAAGCGTTTAAACATGCCTACAACTATCAGCCCTCCTTTATGGTGACTTAGCTGCTCTCAGATAAATCGGAAAACATTTCACTTACTTATCCGAACTTAATTTTCTTTTTGCGTCAAATTCACATTCGCGTTGAAATCAGCCTTATTTCCTACATTTTGGCATTGCTGGGCTAAAAAAAACAAAATAACGGCCAACCAGTAATTAAATTGTTCTTAATTTAATTCTCACACTTTTCTGGGAACGTTTACATGACCTGACCAATAGAGACCATCAACAAACTGCGTCTCTTTGTTCTCAAAAATGCAAATGTGGGAAAGCCGAAACCGTCAATTATCCATGCTGCTTCCCCGTTCCCCGAATGGCATTAAATGCGTGTTCCCCGTCTTCCAATCGTTTCCCGTATTTACAGTGAATGACCGATCTCATGAAATGTTGGCTGAAGTTCTGAAATGCGTTTTTGATTAGGAAGGATTACTTAGTCGCGGTTTTAAAAGTGATTATCTTGCAACATAATCTTATAACATTTCAAACTTAACAGGATGTCAGCGTTTGAATACAGTGCTTTTTAATCTCCTGTAGAAACCGTACTCGGTAAAAAATGACTTCTTAAGTAGCATGCATTTTTCCCACTTATTTTAGATGGTCTTGCAATCTCAAATATATCTTATAAAAACCATAAACAAAAGTATGCTTTCTTTCAGTAAATTAATAGAGAACCAGTCCTCTTCCTAGTTTTTACTCAAGAAAGCCGTAGAATTGGGTCTTTAAAGAGTTTTCTAATGGCTGAATAAGTTTGAACCTGATCATTCGTTGCATTAGCGCCTAGTGATTTCAGTCTACAAGGAGCATGAGTTCCGCATAAAGAAAATCACAAATTTTTCTATACCATTAAAAAGATATCATACAGAGTCTATAAAATTTTGCAATGGATGCGGACTACGTTGTACATTTCATTAGGAGTTATGGTAAATTGACAGGTACGATGCTATATGAATGGACATTTCGCGGTCTTAAAAAGCTCATAAGTAGAAACTTTTTTTAAAACCTTATAATACGGCTTCCTTGAGTAAAAACTATGAAGACTGGTTCTCTATTAATTTACTGAAAGAAAGCATACTTTTGTTTATGGTTTTTATAAGATATATTTGAGATTGCAAGACCATCTAAAATAAGTGGGAAAAATGCATGCTACTTAAGAAGTCATTTTTTACCGAGTACGGTTTCTACAGGAGATTAAAAATCACTGTATTCAAACGCTGACATCCTGCCAAGTCTGAAATTTTATAAGATTGTGTTGCAAGATAATCACTATTAAAACCGCGACTAAGTAATCCTTCCTAATCGAAAACGCATTTCAGAATTTCAGTCGACTTTTCATGAGATCGATTTGTACCCCGGATATTGTAAATCAGAGCTTATTTCCTCTCTTAGTCTTGTTGAAAGCTTCATTTTTTTGAAAGACGAATTTGAGATACAGGAGATTTAAGATGGACACATATGCATACAGGAGACTTTTGAAAAATTGTGACTGAACTTGAAAATATTTCCTCAACAAAAATTCCTATGGTCTGCCTCTCTTTCGCAAGCATTTTCAAAAATGCAGTTTAAAAATTCACAAGGGATACCACTGTAAAAAGATGAACATTGTGGAACATATAAAATAACAGTCCCGGTAACCATAACATCATGCACAAAAACGAATTCGAATTTTCATTCCCCATTTTCGGTAATCCACTTCATGTCGAGGGTCGATTAGGTATCACAGTCTGGGTTTATTTTGGTTAGGCGGAAAACCATTGACAGTCACTTTACTAGCTTCCTTAAAGCCGCCAGTACTTGCTATTCATAGGGAGATATGGCCGGTCAAAGCATGTCCATAAAGTTTGTTGTACATCAACGTCCGACGCAACGTACCACATGTCATCGTTATACAGTAGATGTGCTAACTCATGAAATGTCAACCAAAATTCCGAAATGCGTTCTCTTTTTGAAAAGATAAATTAAGTAGTGTTTTTAAATTAATCATGCTGCAGCATAAATCTATAATGATTCAGTTACCTCAGGGTGTCGGCTTTTGAAAAAACTTATTTATGGCTGCATGCAATAGCTATACCGTGTAAAAAGTGACTACTTAAATGCCATGCAATTTTCTCATTGATTTTAGATGCCCTTGATAATTCAATTATAGTTCATGGAAAACATGCACAAAAATATTCATTCTTTTACTTATTCGGTAGCTAATCACGTCTTCTTCCAATTTCATACTAAAAAGAAGAGTATAATTCGGTTTTAAAAAAATTTCTAATTCCCGAATAATTTTGAACCCGACCTGCTGTTACGCTTGCATTTCCGGTTTCATAACTACAAGCTGTATATTTTTCGCGTACGGAAAACCATGCATTTCTCTACGGTATTAAGAGGAGAACATATGAGGTTCATAGAATTAAGCAGTGGATTTGAGCAATATTGTTAACTTTACAAGCCACATTCGTAAATGTAGATACGTGACGTTTCATGAAGGGCCATTTAACGGAATTAAAAAAATCTCACAATAAGAACCTTTTAAAAACCGAATCATACTCTTCTTTTGAGTACGAACTTGGAAGAAGATGTGATTTTCTACCGAATAAGTAGAAGAATGCATATTTTTATGCATGTTTTCCTTAAAATATAATTGAATTTTCAAGGGCATCCAAAATCAATGAGACAATCGCATGCCCTTTAAGTAGCCATTTTTACAGGGTGTAGATTTTGCATGCAGCCATAAATAATTTCTTTCGAAAGCCGACACCCTGAGGTAACTGGATCATTATAGATTTATGCTGCATCATGATTACTTTTACAACACTACTTAATTTATCTTTTCGAAACGAGAACGCATTTCGAAATTTTGATTGACATTTCATGCGTTAGCACATCTACTGTACCTATTTTTTGGTTCTGTCAGTTAACAATATCAGTATGTCATCATTGGCAGTTTCAGATATAGGGTTTTGGCATTGAGGTCATGGCCTGCATGTTGTCCATATTTAAAATTTTACGTCGGCACAGTTAAGACAAATGTATTTTAAAAGTTAAGTTAGCATAAAGGTGCTTTCTGAAATTCTTTGTCAGGCCAATACAGTTACATGGAAGAATAAAAATATGCAAACTTAACAGTGTTTATAGGTTTCTTAAGACTTATTAAGTCATTTACATCATCTTTTCCACGCCGCCCGCATGACGAGGTCGGCGGGTTTTGGTCCTCAAGGCTAGGGAAGAGAGGAAAGAGAGTCTTTGAGTGATGTTCTTGGATTGAGTACACTGGTTATCCATCACTCCAACTAGGGATTTGGGGTGACATGTTGTCATCACTTGAGGTTGGCGTTGGCCACGACTGTGTCAGCGTTTTGTGACAGCATAGCACTGGATTCGCTAGCCGTATAGCCACTGCCTCGGCTGCTGCTAGCATCCGTTGGGGTAGGCCTGTAGAGAAGCTTGTTGGTGTCCGGGAGACAATCTGAAATGCTTACTTGGCATCGACCCGGTGATTCGTATTGATTAAATGTGCGAAAATGGAACACAAAATCGGCCGAGTCTCACCTCTGTCTAGCCAGGCCGGCGTATGTTCATGCACCCCCTTTACCCGGCGTCTCGTTGTGCGGCCGATGTATCCCGCTCCACAAGAGCAAGCAAGTGAGTAAATGCACATTGATGTGGCCTCCAACAATAGTCTGTCTTTATCTCCCAAACGTAGGAGGGGAGGGTTTGGGAAGCATACGCGTAAATTCGCCGCGGGAAATGCTCCCGTGATAGCTGTATTTAAGCGCCGTCTGACCAGTTCACTCTTTGAGTCCCCTGCAAAAGGCAGTCTTAAGAATGAATCTTTTTTTCGCAGTCGCAACAGTGGACCTTGCAGAGCTTTCCCCAATATTTCGGAGGATAAATCTATCTGGGCATCCGTTTTTGCGAAGTATTTTCCGCAGTTTTTGGAGCTCTGCTGCAATAGCTTCAGGTGAGCAGATGCGCCTCACTCTAGCCGCCAGTCCCTGGACTAAGTTTTTTGATGTTTAGGGGAACAAACTGGAAATTAACGTATTGTCCCGTCCAGGTTTTCCTTCGGAACACCGTGCGATGGATAGATCCATCCTCTTGCCTGTGCAGAGTGACATCAATAAAGGAAATTTTGTTATCTGCCTCGGCCTCTACAGCGAACTTTAGCAAGGGGTGCGCATTGTTGAATTCTGGACAAGGTTCTTGTTATCGCTGGTACCATCCGCCAGGCAGAATATATCGTCCAAGTACCGACCGTAGAAGACGAGGCCATTAATGGTGTCTTGCAATCCTTTTTTCTCGACTTTGTCCATAAAATCCTTTGTAAGGAACGGTCCAAGTAGTAAGTCCATCTATCTGTCTGCACAGAAACTGGACGTTTTGTGTGCAACGCGTCAGTTGTTTTTCTAGCGTTTTCACTGGAATGCCTATGGGGTATTTCCTATCACAAATAACCTCACAAAGCTATTTTATTGTTTCTGATAGGGATACGTTGATACACAGCGATGATACATCCTGCGATAACATCCTCCGTCCACCACGGTTAATATTTTTGATAGCTTTGACGAACTCAAAAGATTCTTTTAAACTTCGAGGGTACAGATAACTTTGCAGTGGCTTTGTTCTTTCCATTAGCCATTTTGCTACGCTGTGATAGGGCGGATTCCTCATATCCAAGACTGGACTTAGGGACAGCCCTCGTTAGGTAGGCCGTAAATTCTTGGTATTTTCGAACTCACCGGCCTCACTCGTTCATACTCTTTGCTAGGCAACTGACTTTCTTTGCAAAAATCTTTGAGAATAGTCATCAAATGATCTTCGACAGCCTCCGTGCGATCCTTATCTTTTCCGGATTTCAAAAGCTTTGAACGGTCCGACATTATTTCCTCTAGTTTCGCCACATAATCCGTTCTTTTTATCAATACTACTTCCGAAACCTTTTCAGATCTGGTAAGCACAGTGCTTTTGTTTTTACGAAGTTCCCTAAGGCTATTGATATGGGTCTTTATCAAGGAACCCTTGTTTCTCGGGTCCTTCCTTGGACACCGTTGGCAACAGTTAACGAGAGTCGATTTAAGACAATCCAATTCTCTAGCTTCTATAGGTCTTAGATCTGCCGTCTGACTAGAGAGACTCCCAAAGTAGATTTCTAGCTGCAATTGTTTTGGCATCCGCCATGCAATACAAAAATTAGGACCAAGAGTTAGTACATCTACGAAACTTTTATCAAAGCTTACTGAAGAATAATTATGCACGTACCGCTCGGATTGTTCATAAGGACATTCTGAGCTTTTGCTGACTGGGCGCTTCGTAGGAGCTTAGTCCACCTGGCCTCCATTCTTTTAATTCTGAGTGCGTCCACATAGTCTTTAAATGTCAGTTTCTCGTGGTTTCCAAGGTGGTCAAGGGCCACTGCTTTCGGACGCAAGTTCTGGTGGAGTTCTTTAATTCCAGCGCGAACTGTCTCAAGGTAACTTTCTGCATGTCGTTTTAGTGTAATGGAGGTTGCAGCGATATGATTTCTCCGTAAGGTTTTCTACTGTTATTTGGGATATTCATCCCGCTCGATACATTCTGATAAGAATTTGCTCGTCATATGAGCCTCCGCAAGTCTGGTGTTAAATTTTAGGAATCCTTCGAGTTCCTTTAATACCGAGAGATCTTTAGACGGCCTCAGTTCTGCATCTATTCCCATTTTACACGGGAAAAGTCAAGTTGACAAACACGTGTCTTTGATTATTCTTCGTCAGGTCAATATAATTACGGTTTCTCCATGTAAATGTATTGGCCTGACGAAGAATTACCGAAAACACGTGTTTACCAACTTGTCTTTTCAAGTGTAACATGGGAATATTTGCAGAAAAAATGTATTTAATTATTTTTCTGCAAGGGTCTGGATTTGATCAAGTGCAGGCGTAATGACTTGCCTGATGACTAAACATTCCAGAGTGGACAACATACTTGGATTTAAGATTGGGGAAAATTCTTTCAAGTTGCAGCATATTGGGTAACCATATTTAACCAACATAGCGGCCTTCATGGGCGCCGCGTGGTACAGGTATGTTTAAACACTAAGCGGATGAGATGATTAATAATTGAATGAAACTGTCTTACGAGAGAAATAGGCAGATTTGGGCGCAAAAACCAAAAACATTTTGTAGCTTATTTGGAAAATTGTCAAAACCCACTAGGTTACCCGATCTTAGCAGAAGCCTAGCACTTTTCACGCAACGTTCCCTAGCAGATCCTCAGTTAAGCATATATTCCAAATGGGGGTTTTTACGAAGAACAACGTTTTATGTGAATAATCTGTACTTTTCCACAATTAAATCCACCTTTGATCTCACATGCAGGACAAATACCATTCTCCAAGAAAATGAAAGACATTGTAATTTACGACAAACGGGTCTAAAATATGCTTTAGCACATAGTCTCGACATAAAATATTTCGATTCATAGGAGGATCGAAAATCATTAGAGAAAATCATGCAAAATATGCACCTATTTTAACAGGTGAATCAAAGAACGACACTTCCAAGTCCGGTATTCTGACATAATCAAAAGAACTTGGGACTGTGCTGCACTATGAAAGTCCTTACGATCCAACCTAAGTGTCTTCTGCTAAGTTAAAGCATTTTTATTATTCCACTTATTGTTTTGTGGGTACGGCACGAGAATAGAAAGTCTCGTGTAATATAGGCGACATTTCAGTAAACTCCGAATGGGCGCCTGTTTCCACGTCCTAAAGCCGCCTTCAACTAAACGCTGATCCTAACCATCTTGGAATGTGGTGCAATACCACCTGTTTTGCAAGGAGATACCCATTCGCATTTTCTATACGTCTACGAATTCTGTCACCTACTGTTGGCTTCCATTTTTAATGGAATACTCGGCCTCGAAGTTGGCAAACTGCTGTAATTCGCACGCTAATGATGCCAGCTTTCCAAATGACTTAATCCTGATAAACTAGTTTACGTGATAGAAAACACGGCAATATATTCATAATAGTCCAGCTAATTTTGACGGACTCTGTAAAACTTCGTAGATGAAATTCATAAATTTTTCCTTACTTGATTCGAAGATTAAAGGACGGTAATTACTATGTAACAGAACTGAACAACCTCCGTTTACCAAGCCGTTCGGTTAAGAACTTATTGTCGGTTTGTAACATTGCAGTTTCTATTTGCACTTGTTTCACTCAGTTTTGGCAATCCTTAACGCATGATCTTGCGCGAATATCTACACGGAATCAATAGTTGCCTGCTCTTTTTCTCTGTAGTTCACAGTTTACTACAAAATCTACTGCCTGCCTTTACAGATAATCAGTTTTATGTGTCAGCTACATCACACGACATGAGTAACGCAAATCTTTTCAATTTCTCAACGGCCCCTGTATATCAGTAAAAGTCACCGGCAAAGAATTGGCCAGTTCTTTTTGGGTTCTATTTGAAAATGGTTCTTATTCTAGACAGACATTTAAGAATTATAAAGCTAAACTCTAGCTTGCTGAAGTTGGACAGTTTACTCCTTGAACGTCATTTTTCCAAGTGTCAGGTAAATGCTTCTGATCTTTTTAATCGCATCCTTTCTCAATTTGATCTTACCTAATAAGGACAAACAATTTAATTGCTTATGTATCTCGGAAAAACTCCAGGGGGTATTCAGTCGCATCAGATTGACTAGGAGATTTCAGGCTAGTTGAGCGGGTGTATTCACAAACAGATAGCAGTAATAATGATTTTAAAACTCACTTGGGGTGATTCCCGTTTTCTTAACCCAGACTGCGTGTTTGAATGGGGCGAAAAACAACACACCTGTACAACCCTCCTTGCTGGCCTGCTTTACTGTCGCGCTCTGTCTCAGGTTACTTAACGTTCAGAATCTCCATATTATTCACTGCTAGGCTAGGGTCTCATGAGATATAACTCGTTAGTTCGTGAGAACATAACCATCTACGTCACACTATCTGAATTTAGATATGCAATTGGCGTGATCACTTCAAACAATGGTATGCGGTTGGTGCGCCCACATAGCTGTTGAAACCGTTACCTACAAGCATGATCGCTCGCAGGCTCAAGACAGCAGACGACCACCAAAGAACATTTCCTATTCGGCATTTTAAGGCCTTTTCGATATATATTCCATAAAAAACAATAGGCGATTTATTTTAAGCGGTGCTGCAAACGATCAAATTTCGCTTTTGCGTCTAATGACGTAAAAAGGGGTATTTTCGAGAGGGCCGTTTAAAAATATGGACTTTTCTTCTCGGATAGTTACACGATTGTAAGACGAAAACCTCCTGTTAACAGCCGTGACGAAACTTCATATAAGTAGTAGTGAAAGTGCGGTCAAAAGAAGACATCTAGTACACCACTCAAGACGAAAGCTTCATCTTCTTTTGAAACCCCATATGCTTGACTGTTGTAAATACTCTATGGAGTAAAAGCTGGCCAATCCAATAAGTGCGCTGTCAAGAGTTAATTGTAGTATTTTGCACCGTATCCTTTGGAAGGAACCAAACTGACAGACAAGTGCGTAGGTAATGTGACAATTGAGCAAGCAAAACACGTAAATGGGAAGTGAATAGAAAATGTTGCAAATTCCTCAACAATGCAAATGCTGCATAACACATTGACCAGCCTCGTCCTCTCATCTATTTTCAACGGAAAATATGGTTCTTGCACCACAAAACAAACAAAGTTTTACGGAGAAATCACATGTAGTTGGTAGTGGCTTCTTCAAAAAAATACGTCAAAGTGCGGATAACAACTCCATTGCCCAGGCCGAAGTTCTTCGCCGGTTTTATAGGAAACTTTATTTGCATGGCATGTGCTTACGTACTAGGATCGCATTATTAAGACCAATCAATAAGCATTTTGAATGGCTGTTTTAAAACCTGGTAGTGCAGCGGTTTCATTAAGAATTTTGCCTAAATATGACTAGGTTGAAGACAGGTCTGGAGTTCAGAAAATTCACATTTTATTCGTTTGAGTCGCGACAATTAAGTTCAAGATGCAAAAATGCAGCTTAATAAAGTTGCTTTTTGTTTATTTCTTTACGGAAGGGCAGGATCACTGCATTCTCTGTTCAGCATCATGTCCGTATGAAACAAAATTTAACTTACAACAAGGCCAATCAGTAAGATATTATATGACCTAAAGTACTTAGAACTTTATCCGAGGCGAAAGTCAGAAAACGCCTTTACCAAATCCGTCCCATCAAACTAGGACACAGGAGTACGTTACACAAGTATGCTAGCTTCCGTTATTCAAGCATGTTTGCCGGCCAGCACTAAACAACAGCATA
>CACRXP010000013.1:2061435-2081133 GCA_902702965.1 Spirometra erinaceieuropaei
CTACGTCTACCAGAGTCATATCATCCCATTTGGAAAACGTTGTCACAGGCCGACAGTCTTCTTCAGCGCATGACTGTTATCACTAGAGGATCAATTCCCGTTGTCTGCAACTGCAAGGATTTCAGTGTATCCGGTCAAAGTGGCAAGTGCATCCGGCCCTGGGTGCCGACGTCTCGCCGGAAACAAGGTCCACGCTTCTCTTTAAAAACTCTCCCCCTCTAATTCACTTTGACAACGTTTTGGCTTTGTGGTTTGACGGAATTGTCTCAACGCTGGTTTATGCTCTATTGCCCCCTTATCGTATCTTCATCACCTCGCATATCTATGTTAAGGAATAGAATTTTAATTTGGTGTAACGGTGGTAGAGGGGCGCTCACCGATCGTTTTTATGAAACTCACTCGTTCCGTTGTGGCTTGGGGCTCTCTCTCTCTCTCTCGAGCCCAACCAGCGGCCGCACAGCGGCGCGTAATACAGGCAGAATAGCATTGCCGACAAAGACAAGGCATTTCTGATTCATTAACCGTCCTCAGCCAGTCATACCCAACGCTGAGGTGTGCAGCACCTTGGACTGGATCCCGCAACCTGTTGGCTAGAGATCCCAAGGCATAACGGAACGAGTGAGTTCCGTAACACGATCAGTGAGCCCCCCTCTACCATTGTATATTCCCGATCGCAACCGGCAGGTCGATGGGCCCGTGGCGCAGTTGTTAGGGTGGTAGACTTCTAATCAACAGGTCGTGGGATCGAGCACCGGGTGTTTCACACCTTGGATTTGGGTATGACTAATTCACGACAGCTAACAAGCCAGAAATGACCATTTCAACCTCCTGGTAATGTTATTAGTATAACGGCTTATACGCTTAACCTGAAGTCTGGCGAAAGTTAGCATTGGTGGTGCGTGCAAGAGGATGAATATACATAAAGGGGTGGTACGTCAAACGAACTTCGGCGTTCACTCCCCAACCCTTAGTAGAAGGCAGCCCGTCATGTAATCTCTGTGAGGACAATCTGATTTCTAAACTCTTCAGTTGCAGGTCGCATAGTAGTTAATGCGTCCATTGATGCATAGGGGTCACGAGCGCCTAAGCTGCCCAGGGTTAGCAAACCCAAGTGAACGTTCTCCTTCTAAAACTTCCATTATGTAGTTTGCACGGTATTGACTTTCCACGTTTTCGTCCGCACCAGACAGCCTGCGTAGCCGTTCTTCCTATCCTACACATTGGTTACTGTTTCCTTGAATCCGGGAAATTCCTCAACTTTTAGAACGCGTTTTTGAGGAAACGGAGAACGTGGCGGATTGTATTCTCGCCTGGCCAACGCGCAGTCAGAACATGATATTCTTTGAGCAGAGAGAAGATCACTACGGCTTTATTGAGTCTCCTAAGGTAAGCTAATTGCCTTAATTTACTGGCTGTACCCTTTGGAGACATAAGCCTAGTCGTTTTTTAACTTTGATGAGCAAAGATTGCTGGGTTTTCCGGCAGTACGGCTGTTTTTACCAACTGGAGAGATTTGCAGATGTCTTTCAACCACTTCTTATAGCTTATACTTGACAGAGTTAAGACTTCTTCAGAAAGAAGTCCTAGGTTAATCTGGAAATATTGCTTTCCTGAAGGAAGACCACCATAAAATTGGAGTTCAATGCAAGTAGGATTTTTTTCTGCTGACTGCTCGCATTGTCCTCCTCACTGTCCCTGTGTTTACTACCACTAGCTTAATACTTTATTCAAATCTACCTGAACGGCATGCTGTCAAGGTTGTGGTGGTAGAGACTTTGAAAGCCCCGGTTTATGCTTTATGATATTTCTAATGACACCGGATGCAGGCGCATTCTGTTTGCACAGTCAAACGGCTTTGTAATTGGTGATTTTGGTGATCAGGGATTGCGGAGTTAATGAATAAATCATCAGATTCTTAGCTAGTCCTCTAAAGTGTTAGCCGGGCAGCGAAATGGAGCTTATACTGGACCAAAAAGAAGACCGTGACATCTGTTATTCGACCCATGGTGGGTCTGAATGAGCCCCTAACTATAGTTAGTCGTGCATGTGGCACGCATTAAGCGGAGGTTCGGTTCACGTAAAGCACTGCACTCACACCCATCACCGATCAGCTAACGGGCTGAACAGATGATAGGGAAGATGGCGTGATATTAAAACTGAGGTACCCTTCCGCGCGGTAATTAGGCGCAATGTTCACTCCAACAAGTCTGACGCGCCTGCGACTATCAGGGTACATTATGAGTTGTGACACGTAGGGCTGTCATTTGACGCAATAGCCCGGTCCTTTTTTGAACGAGGGTCAGGTTTTAATTACTCTGTAATTTTACTTTTGTAGTGTCGCTCAGTTTTGCGAGATCCAAGCCCGCGTGCGACACACTTTAAACGGGGACCCCACTACATGTCAACCACTATAGCATGTGCGTCGATTGGGTCAGGCCAATGGAATATAGTAGAGGGGGGGGGGGGAGAATGAGGTCGATCAGTTTTTGTTTTAGACTTCTTGAACTATGCGCGGCGCGTCTTCTCGAAAGTTCTCAAGGCTAAAGTGGAAACCGTTTTGATCTCCTTTATCAACTTCTAGTATGATCTCCAAGTACGAAAAAGGGAGTTGTAAGGAGTAATTAAGTAGGGGCCTGATTGCTGAACCAGAGACATTATTCTCCCGAAGTTTCGGCAATTACCTCCATTTGCTGTTCCCTCTAGTGACGCACTGGATTGTGTATTCAAAGGCTAAGGTGAATAAAATTTTTGTCACCTCTCCAACCTCTTCTCATTTGACAAATCGTTGCCATCTGATGCAAACCTCCGAAATCGTAAAAAATGTAAACAGGGCACTTGATTTTAGTTTAAAAGTTTTCTCTACCGGGAACTTTGATGTTGTCAAGCCGAAGTAAGTCGCTGAAGCAACTTTTCCATCTGCAGTTCCCGGTCTTTCGACCAACAGTTAAATGGCGCGATCGAAGTTCAAAGAGTTTCCAAGCGACCTCTCAAGCCAATGCATTGTGGAGGCAGGTGTCATGTTTCGGAGAGCAAATTTTTTCTTGGTGGTTTAACTGGATTTGGAGAAGAACTTTCATTTCCAAATTATGCGAGCTTTCCCATATTTGAAGTATCTTCTCGAAGGTCATTGCTGGGCTTCCGACAATTATCCCGTCATACTGTTATCTCCTGGTGACATATTCACGTTTATAATGGTGTCATTCGCACTGTAGAATTATGGGTTCGAGGAACGCACTTTGGCTGACTCATCAGAGCGTCATTTGAACGTGTACTTGTGCGCAATCAACGGAATGCGGCTAGCCTCGTGTGCGCAAGTCGCATTTGACGCACCCGCTGTGGCGCCCGCCGAGCGGAGTTCACGCGAGCCCTCCAGCACAAATCGGACGAACCGCGCCGACCCAGCCAGAGGGCACCACCGCGACCGCCCGTGCAATTGATGCACACACACGCACGTACTGTGTCTACTGTTGTGGAACCAGTCTCAGAAATGGCTGCTGCGCCCTCCTCCGCTTAGTCACAAATCGTCACACGTGTGTGTGCATGAGGTGGCTTCTGCTAAAAGTGTTCAGTTTGCGAGGCAGTTAAAAGAGCGCCGGAGGGTTGTGTATTAACCGAAAATAGCGTGCTCATTGGGTTGACCAGCTTTCTGTTCCGTTGGGTCTGTAAGCCTCGGTCAAGCGCCTTTATCAAATACTTATAGGATGGCCGTGATAACTGGACAGTCGGATTCCAGCCCCCCCCCCCTTTCTTTCCACTTGGTCACTACCTCTACTGTTGATGCGAAATTCTGGATATTTGACAAAATTACAAAATAGAAACTGATATCTTTTTCCGTCAGTTTATTAATGGCGTTCATCCTCTTCTCATTCAGAAGATTTTGTCTTATCTCGACCTTTTTCGCCCACACCTTCCAGTTAAAGTCATCTGACCGTTGTGATGCCTGTTTGATAGGTAACTTGCTTACATCCCAAACACTACTACTAAGGTCAGCATGTTTGAAATGGTGGGCCGTTACCGTCGATAATTCCTTTAAGATTCCACCATAATTCATTAGAAGAAAGATGCTGGGCTGCAGACCGATGCATTATGCCTTACTTCAAACATGTGTAAATATTAAATGTTACTAAAACGCGCATAGTAGCGTGCTTATATAAGCTAACGACTCTGCAATTGGAAAACTATGCTTTATCACGCGTTCGTGAGACGCGTCGATTTCAGAGTTGGACTATGCTTGTATGCCGATGATCATCAAGCTGCCTCTTGTAGGCACCGCCGCAGAGTGCGGGGTTTTCCAGCAAACCCGCTTCTTGAGCTGCCACTCGTGTCCATGAGGACTCCACCTCCGCCCAGTTGAAAAATTGCCCCTGTACGACTCCACAGTCCATGACGCTAACAACAAAATCACCTCTGTCCTGTCTGTGTAAATAGGAGGAAGCAAACTTAAGAGCGACGCTCGTGGTGGGTTTTTGGGAGGGTTTAATCCTACACAAGCTTTTCTTGACAAATTCCGGGTTTCCTTAAAGATTCTGTTCAGGCTTCTGTATTCATGACCTGCAAGCATGAAATGCGTACTTCATACGAAGCGAAAGGGGCCCCGAAACTTTTGAAAAAATTGTTAACGTTCTGATGATGCACTCACTGACCCCTTTCAGATGTTGTTCTGGGGAACCGCGATACGCCACCTAGGTAATATTCTATTAGAATATGGAAGTCCTTTTGACCACTTCGTATGAAACGTCTCGGAGGAAGTATTTCCGAGGAGTGCCCATCCGTATTTATCTCGCGGGATCCACTTTCCCTTCCGTACACTTTTAGGGGCGTGACTTCTACTTGACCTATTTGTGTCTCCAACAAGCTGATAATGTCCTTTTCGTCCTGCATAATCTTCCAAAGCCTCAAGTCCTATGCAAGAGGCATCACACAACTCAATGTTATCTGTAAATAGATTTCGTATAAGTTAAAGGGGTACGGTCTGTGAACGAATCGTGGATGTATGCCATAATTGACAGGGACCTACACATATACATAACCCCCATTGTAATTCTTTCTTGTCTTCCACAAGTAGAAATGTTTAGCCGGTGCGGTAGGTCACATTGAAAGTCTGGATTATACAACTTTTTGAGGAACTGCTAAGTCAACACAGACAGCATCGACCCAGTCTTTTCGACTTTTCAACTACTCGGGGGAGATTTATGGGACAAGGCTGATCTTTTGCCTTTTGGGTATCCTTTCCATTATCTTGTTGCTCATGCACATTGTGCTGACTGGTCGGCATCTTCTTGCCTGTAGTCGTGAACCGCCTTCGTGAATAATAACGTCGTTGACCAGTTTCTAACTGACTGGAGGCGCGCCTCAGTCAAACAATCGCTGAAATTAGAAGGCAAGTGGCTCGGTCATTTGGTCGCTAGTTTCTCCTAAAAATAATGCATGAAACTCGTTCCGCCCGCGGACTGATCTGCATACGACTTTCATGAATCCGCCTCCATCTGAAGCTCGGTTAACTTCCTAAAACGTCCCACAACACCTGCAAATATATTCCAACAGGTGTTAGTGTCTCTTCTCAACACAATCCTCAGTTAACGCATTGTCTCAGCAGTGAAGTTCTTGGGAGCAAATTTCCTTTTCAAATTCCTCTTATTAGTTTTCAAGTCCTTTCCGGTGCAAACGCCGATGCTGATTCTCACATGAGGGAGACGTGATCACTCGGCTCCAATAATAACCTTCAAAGTCTGTTTCTTATTGGTAACATGACCACATTTTGATCGTGACCGCAGCGCGTCTACATACAGTCGGCTAATTTATTCACACAAGAGTGGTGCGCACTAATCTGCCCTGATTGGTAGACGAAAATGGGCATTTCCCTCTTGCTTTATCCGTTATTGGCCAACTTATTTTCCTTTTCACGGTTATTAATTTTACGGCGAAATATCTGCCCCAAAGACCTCTTCTGATTATTATTCGTTGTCAGAAGTGCATCTCCCCGCGTCAGACATGGGAGACCTGTGATTTCTGGCAAATAACCTAGAAACAAGTGCTTTTCGGCAAACCTTTCGGTTGTTCATTTATCTGCGCTATATGACCATTTGCAGGCTTCTTTAGCCTGGAGCCCTAGGGAAAACGGAACCTTAGCACTGAGCCCTACTGCGAGTCCAAGTCGTGGGGCATAAATTCAACGGGGCTCAATTCCACCGCGTTGCCTTCAGGTTACCGCCTACTAACTTTTACATCCGCTGGACTCTACGGCCTGTCCAACACGCCTCTCCTTGTACAAGACCACTTAGTGCAAACTGCGAAAACGAGCTGTTTTCAGCTTCTTTTCAGAATTTTACTTTTTCTCGTCTATTGTCGGCGGAATGGATTTATTTGCCTCTTTCGAGTGGTTTTTTGTTCTATCGGTAGTCCACTTCTAGTGTTCCAGCCTTCTCGTGACTGCGGAAAAATTATGAAGAGGAAGAGTGTTTGAAAGGAACTTCAGGTACTTTCAGAAGGGGCGCGATAGATGGAGGTGGGAACGCGGACTTCTATAACTGTGTGTTCAGTGGGACCTTGGTACAGATCCAAAAGGGATTGTAGTAGACTGTGCGTACCGATGAGGAGTTCCTGAAAGTTTTGCGTTTCTTCTTTTTTAGAATTGGCTTGGTGAAACATTTGCCGACGCCCATGGGTATCACTCGAGTGAGTCTGTTCTGGTGAGTCCTGCCACCCCGCCCGTTAATGTTTCTTGACTAGTTCCTTCCTGTCTGCCCTTTGCGGTTAGTAGGCGCTCCATCATAAAGATTCCACGTGTTTCTTGCGTACCGTTCCAACCTCCGACAGTCCAAGTTGATTGGGAAGAAGACGCATGCCACCGGCAAGGTTCCTCGAAGCCTCTGTGGTGTTGTTACGGCTTTCACCAGGGATCTCGGCCCTTTAGTCATTGCGATTTTACAGAGTGGTGCCGCATCTCATCGAGTGGTAGCAACCCTTCCCGTCGCTCGCTTTCGTGATTTATCCACTACAAGCGGTCACTGCACAAGTTGGAGATATGTTCTAGTTCTCTTTTCAGAGACAACTTAAACGCCTAGGGTACCCAGTCCCATGTACGTTTGCCTTTTTTGCGTAACCATGCTCGAAGGTGTGAACCATGTTGGTGTCTTGTAACCTCAACCATAGGCTGACACTTATCTCGATTTCATTTCTTCGCACCATTGAGGAACCATTGGCCTTTCAAATATCTCTCCCAAGGCATCGACAAGCCTCGACCTTACCCCACTGTTAGACGAATGGGCTGCACCCCAATCAGTCTTGACAGAAAGTCCCTAATCCGTACACTGGTCGCAGTTTTAAATCGCCTGGTGGCTTTATGGCGTTAAGAACAGCATCATGTGGCGGAAAATGCTAAAATCATCTTAATTTCACAAATATGATATACGTAATCCTAAGTAACATTTAACTGTTAGTATCCTTTCTTTAGTGTTTGCTTGCCATGCGATCTGGAAAGCAGATCGAAAGTTCAGTGTTATTCGACAGCAAACGATACGAGCTGCTCAAGTATCCTGATTTTTCAAATTAGCATCTTCCCTTGCTGTTCATTTCAGTTGTCCTGGACTCTTCTCGCTAAGCGAGAGGGAACATTCAATTTACTTTTACCTATTTTTGTTTTAATGCTTCAGAAAATGTTGGAGAACGTGGACTCCGCTGGAGCACCCGAGTGGCATGATTTTCTCTACATTCGCAAACCTGGTGAGAAGACGTGGACCCGCCGATTCTGTGTCATTCGCAATTCGGGTCTCTATACGACTAAGAAGAATAAACGAGCCTACACTGTGAGTCAAAATAAGGGGATCAAGTGTCAGTCTTTGTCCTTTTTTACTTAAACGCCGTGCATAGAAGTTTTGCATGTTGATGACCTAAGTTCAACTGCCTCGAGTTGCTTCACGTTCCAAAATGACCCCAGGCGTTGGACTGAAGTCCATTGCTTTCTTGACGTTCAGGTGCAATATTATAGACTGTTTTTTTAACGTCTAGGCCTGGTCTTGCGGCAAAGTTGTTGTAACCGGCTTTTATTTCAATCGCTTGAATTACTCAGTCTTATTGTCGAAGTCAAACTTGTTCTTGCAACTGGTCCAACTTAACTGACTAGCAGCAGGAGAACCCGATGTGAGAGAAATCGTTTGTCTCCGGGTTTATGAACTCACAAAATCTAGGAGTACTCTATACTATGTACTAAACGTGTAGGCAACAGGTTTACCGGTTTCCCTGTTATTTATCACACCCATAATCAACACGTACTTCTCAGGTTTCCATGACTAAGGTTACATTGCTTTTAATTTGGGGCATTTCAACTTACTCAGCTCAGTTGGAAGTTTATTGCATCGTCCCACAAGACCAGTAAAGAAAAAACGTTTTTACTTGTGTTGGAAGAATCATGCTATATTTTCATTTCTTTGTCCAGTTTGACTGCTACAAGCCGACAAATTATCAAGATTCAAAGTATTGATGAGTCACTGAACGACTCTTTTTTTTCAGCCGACCGGCTTAATAAGGCTGTTGGTTTTTGACGAAAACATACACATCTACACGACGACAGGTGGATGGAGCAGAATGCGTGCACCAACTCCTCATGGGTTTGCCCTCAAGGTGATGTGCCCTGTAATTTGAATATTTTGTGGGTAATGGGTGATGTCTCAAAAAAAACCCCTACTTTGAGCACATATAATTAACTGTATTTATACTGGTGTATGTGTCGCCCCCCCCCCCCATAGTTGGTTGTGGGGAACATAGACCGTAACCAAATGGAAACCCTTTTGCAACCTCATTTGATGTTGGCGATCCACTTGTCAAGCATTTTATACAAACCACGCTGTTCGCAGAATTCTCCCCTCTCTAGAGATGGGCATCTGAAATTGGTCTTTGAAACGTCAGAGCACAGACCCATAGCTTCCGCTGAACGTCTTTCCCTTTAATATGCTACACCGGAGTCGTATTTTCAATGTTTTTGTCATATCTGCATTATTTCAGTAAAATGTTTATGGTAATGATAAATGGGTATAGACCTGGTCGTTAAGGGGTACTCACCATTTATGGGCACTACAATGTCACCGTTATTGTTCTAGTCCAAAAGTACGTATGGTCGAAGTGTCCGCCGTGACACCTCTGTTTACCTTCCTCTTCAGACATATGCTGCACAGGACTTCAGCTCCACGCACGTATTTTGCTTCTGTGCGTCTGACGAGGCCGCTCTACGACAATGGGTGTGTCGCCTTCGGATTGCAATGGTAGGCATACACTACTTTTAGGGATATGTATATTCACTTGTTTTCCTCGCAATGGACATACACTTTAACTGGAACCGTTTTAAATAGCTCGGTAGGCGGCTACTATCCGACTACGAGGAAGCGATGAGACGCATCTCGAGTCGCGTCCAGGCCGATTCCCAACAGACCGGTTATAAAACCCTTACGCGGAAGTCTCCACTGGAATGCAGGCGAACATCGAAGCACACTGGCTATTCGGTGTCTCCGCAGCGTATGCCCAAACGACAGGTCTCCACTGGCAGTCTCAACTCCTCGCCTGTCATCAAAATGCCAATGACTCAGCAGATGCCTCATAGCCAGCATCATTCTTTTACGGGCAGTCTTTCGCCACCACTTCCTCGCCCCGTAGGGCACCACCTCAAAAATGGCGGCACTGTTGATTGTTATCAGTACCAAAACCTCCGGTGACAGTCTGAGCATACTGACGGTCCACTTATCGCACCTCCCTACTTATGACGCATTCTCTTGGAAGCTGACAGCATACACAATTGCTTCAAGAGAATAAGCTTGAAGCTCCCACAAAGTCAGTGAAAACCGCGTTGTGATCTGATTAATGACCTCTCCCTCCCCAGCCTACTTGTTCCTCAATCCCACACTAACGCACACTTTCATCACTACGTCTTTTTAAGAGGAACGTTGGCCGTGGTTGTTTTTACTCGTCAACATAAACAGCTGTTACAACGACTGACGCCAGTTTGTTCAACATCCACCACTCTTCGTGAGACGAGCGGGGCTGGAGCAGGGTTTCCTAATGTGCTTCTCTTCCATGAACTGGTTGGCTTCGGTTTTCTGAGGATCTTCTCGTGGTTGCGGCGACCAAACAGCTCTCACCTCATCCATCATCACTACTAACCGTTTCAACGATATTTTCTATCTGCACAGACCGGATACCAACGCCAGCATCGATTTGCGCTAGGATTCAGATTTATCTAAATTATTTGAATTTTTTTTCACTCACTGACTTCATTGACTGGTTATGCTTTTGCACTTCATCCTCTCCCAGCCATAAACCTTCCTGCTAGCCTGGTTGTAGATTTACAAGCAAAAGCCCCCCATGGAACCCTTCTTATGTCTACGTTGTGCTCAATTAACCCGGTATCCGACAACTTTAAATCCATACTTAAGGCTAGGTCTCTGTCACGAAGTAGGCTCCTTGTCTTTTGACCGACTCAAGATATGGGTTCCGTTTTTCCCCCACAGGACAATAGCTTATCGCTCAGTGCAAATGACTGTCGGCACCTTTTAATGGGGCTTAACCAACGAAATATCTGATGCATCCTATCATGTAATGCTGGCCACTGAAGAATACAGAGGATAGAACAGCATGCCTTAGTCAAGACCAACGTACTTTGGTCATGGCTTTTTGTTTGTATGTGGGGTGCCAGGATAAGAGTAGTCGTTTTGATGAATAGATGACCGCACTAAATACCAACCCCAAATAGGTAATCACTCCACCCTGTCCCTGCTTAACCCCAAAGTCTTCGTTAAGTTGTGTTTAGCACAGCAGCCGTACTCCAGTAACCACTTCGACTGGAGGTCACACTGATAAATGTGGCCGATGCGTCTGTCCAACACTCGTGGATTTCTGTGCACAGTCTGATTTCGTTATAGGAAAGGCTAGCAGAGCGCACTAGGCGCCATCGCTTGGAAGGCTGACAAGTAATGATGAAACTCAGTCGACACTCGCAGTCACCCTACTGTGTGTTTTTGTGGAGTGAACGACTGGTGGACTGAGAGTGAGGCTGCAATGACCCCACCTTATTGTGGCCTCTACGGTACCCCCATTCCGTGGAATCCGAGCCGCCCCCTCTCAACTCTTGTTGTGTAAGATCCCGATCAGTGTTCGCTGTGGACCAGGAGTGTGGTGGTACGCCTCGGTGTGGGTTTACGCCATGCCAGGCACGTGCGACCTCTCCCGCCTCCGGTCTTCTTGACTGTCTTGACGCCGGGCCCATGTGGGAGGGGAGGAGAGGGTGTGGTAGACGCTGTGCAAGTCTAGTACTAGTATAAACTAGCTCACGCGCAAGTCACCATCTCTACTGTCACCCTGGGGTGGAGCACACGGTGGACATCGCAGGCAACGACGGTCGAACTGTCATTTTAGGATAAGGACAAAATTTATGCCAGGTCGAACTCTTCGCCGTAATTCATCGTAATTCCTCCCGGCCCACTGCTGTCTCTGAGTTGTAATGTGTTTCCGGTGGCAGAAGGGGGCTAATGTCGCGCAAATCCGCCTCGTTGGGATTCAGTGCACGCGCCAATAAGCTTCGAAAGCGTCGCCTTGGCCGCCTCAGCAGTTTTGAAGTACTGCGGCGACGGATAACTTATCCCTCTCCTCCCCCTCCTCCTCCCCCCCCCCCCCAAAAAAAACGCACGAAGACTAATTTGGGTGGTGATTAGTGGGTAGCAGCAGACTTCGTAGTCATTTAAACATCTAATTAAATCTATTATGAGAAAGACTGTTTGTTCCTTAATGTGAAGGAGCCAAAAGAGTCGGCTCAGAATTTGCTTGTTTAGCACCTTCAGTCAGTTAGTTATTCATGGTTGATGGAAAGCCAATCATGTTCCAAAGCAATAACATACGAGCATCTCCGAGCATCCTCCTCCACTTGAGTAATTTCAGCAAATTCCAATGCAATCATCCCCTTTGGCCGGTATAAGTTCACTCGCCGGTTTGGGGAATCGGAAAGTTAAGTGCAAGAGTGTCCTTTGTAATCTTTTCACTTTCGACTTGATGTTTAACCCGCGGTGTGCATTTAAAAGGCTCGTATCATGGCCCGTTGCACGTAATCTGCATATCATGTCCTTGTCCAGCATCGAATCCGGCAACAGACTTAGTGGATTCGGGGGCTTGCTCTGCATTTTACGTGTCAATTCTTTTATGAAAACAGCACGCAAGAATGGAGCTGGACATAAATCAACGAATGAAATCTTCCCCTGACCTGTTCTCACAGGTCGGACAAGAAAATATGCCCCCCCAACCGGGGCTACAGTTGTCCTGGCGCTAAATTCCCGGGTCTTTAACCCTAACTCCTACCGTAACCCTCCTGGTTCTACACCCGTAGTCAATACTCCTACACCCAACCCTCTATCCTCCTGGAATTCAGGGCAAAGCCACCTGCGCCCATTCAAAAGCATATTATGGGGGTCACGGTAGAGGTCTCTAGAAAGAAAATATGTACGCATGAATCTCTTCCTACCATTCGGCGAATAGTTTGGCAAGAGCTTCGATGGTTGCCCACTGAGAAAAATCGAATGAATTAGATAAAATGATCGGGTCCGGAATTGGATACTTTTACATGACATTTCATCACTTTACTCCATCACGGTAGGCAAAGTGATTATATTGAAATGCGCCAGTTGTGCTTAGTAGATTCGGTCTGGAGAGTTTTACACGGAAATCAAGTTTCAGTAGATCAACTTGATTAGTTCGTATTTTAAAGAATTAGAATATCTACTGTGGTAAACTATGGAAAATAGGAAACTTGTACAGCCATAAAACCAGTGATGCAAGGAGAAGTCCAAGCACCAACCTCACAACATCCACTACACTACACTACAATTAGGATATGGCGGCGCGCTTCCCAGTTGTACAGAGTGATTAGGTAAGGCAGAATAACTACGACTAATGAGTCGAAAGTGACCATCGAAGTCTCTCTTGTATTTGTTGAAAATGATCTTCTGCTCTAATACTAATCGCGCTGTGACTGTCTGTGGGGCCCATGACCTAGTTTAAGCGCACAATTGGCTGAACATGTTTCGTAGGCCGGTCGAAGAACGCAATTCCTACAAACATATATATGAGATAGTACCGACGAATACAAGAGAGGACGAAATGGCCATTTCTGGCTTATTAGCTGTCATCAGCCAGTCACACGCAACCCTGAAGTGTAAAACATCTGGGGCTCTATCCCGCGACCTATTGGTGGTTAGAGGCGTTGGACTTCTGAGTCACGCTCTCGTTGTCCTGTCAGTTGAGATCGGGAATATAAAATAATAGAGGGGCGCTCGCCGACCGTTTATACGGAACTCACTCGTTCATTGTGCCTTAGGACACTCTCTCGAGTCTAGCCAGCAGCGTAAAAGCGATGCATTATATAGGCAGAATACTATTCTGCCATATATATGTAAATGATGGAAGGAGCTCAGACGAAAACAACGGAGACCAAAGTGGCCATTTCTGAATTAGTAGTCGTCGTCAGCCAGTCTTAGCCAAATTCACATTTTGCCGCACCTTGGCCTCTAAACCACGCTCATCGGTCATCGAGCGTTATTGACTTCAGCGCTCTAAGAATTGAGACATAAGTCGTTGTTTTGTCGGTTTCGTTTGGCATAATAAAGCACGGGGACCAAAGAACGCGGGTTAAAGGCTCAGGTGCGGCAAAACGTGGGTTTCTGAGGGGTTGGCTGACGACGGTCAATAAATCGGAAACAGCCATCCCAGCCTCTCTCGTCTCCATCGGCACTCTCCTTCTGGACATTTTACTAATAGCTGAATGACTGCCTGCGAGGACTGTAAATTAAGCACCAAGGCACCACGGGACGAGCATATCCCGCAACCTGATCAGTGAATGTGCTTTTAACATAAAACATAAGAATACATCAAGCTAATATCTTCGGATCTTGTTACCGGCAGGACTTGGAGTAAAGGACTCCGAACTTGATTTTTTAGGGTAAGTCCCGAAAGTCCGACGGACATATTTAGTGACAGGCGGCCAACGTCTCCTGAATACCGCATAATCCCCATTCCACATACACGCAGTATCGTTTTTACGCACATGATAAGTGTTCTGCCTTTATCCAAAATTAGGCACTGGTTAACGGCCCGGACTGGTTTCCTCGATGCTCCCGCTGCTTCACGACTCAAATGAGTGGAGTTCGGTCCCTCAGTCATGTCCCCGGATCTCAAATCCAAGTTCTACCCCAATAATTTCCGAAATTATTAGCTCGATATTTGCCTGGATTTCCTATACCAAAACCAGCAAGGAGAACCCCGATTAAAGTGCTTGTGATTACGTGATCCTCTAAAACCGCGGAACGCCCATTTAGATAGCTTCGTATCTAGCCATCTATTAATACTGTTTATGATGTATACAAATTAGTCTACATTCATTGCATAATTTTGTGAGCCCTGTATGATTTATTCTTAAGGATGCAGAGAAATGCATATTTTTCGCGCATGGAAAGTATACATCCTATAGGTTCTAAACTCCAAATACAACTGCAACGGCAAATCGGGTGCAGGATTATTCTGGAGCTGGGAAACTTGTCTAAAGCCGAAAGCACTATTACTTTGAATATAAAATTCGAAAAAGACGTGGTTTACTGTCGAATTATTTCATGCGAGGGTTCATATGAGCATGTCTCTCATAAAATATGTTAAAATTTTGAACAATATGAAATATATGGGAAAAATTCATATCAACTATGTCGTGATTTTTACCAAGTACGCTTTTTTCAAGCAACCGGAAAAAGGCGCATTCAAAAGACGGCACTTTGGCGTGAGTGAAATATGTTGCTGTTATGCTGCACGATGACCACCATCACAGATCTACTGAAACAATCCTTCCTAAGAGAAAACACGATGAAGAAGTTCGATCAACATTTTATTAAATACGTCACGTATATGTCCTCAAACTGGAATCGCAAGGCGAGTCTGTTATATTCAGCACTGTTTCTGATGGCGATGAGATATAATAAAGGCGTCATTAACAACAGCTGAGCAGTGGTCTGACCGTATGAAGAGATGATTCTCTTAACGATAACTTCGGAAGCACGAGGTATGACGGTGACCTCGAGTGATTAGTGAATATGCGCTGATATTACTATACTCAGTCGACCGCTATGAACAACTCTATTCATCTTAAAAGCTTCTGCTGAACTGGCTTTTTTTCATCGCAAATTATAAAGGTGACGTTTGGGAAAATTTCAAAATTTATTTCATAATCAAGCCCCTCCAAGGCAGAAAGCCGGCATTCAGGAAAAGGGGTTTGAGATGAGTATGCACCTAATAAAATAAAGACGCTCTCTTCTAGGTGGTATATTTAAAAGGATAGTTATGGCATTTAGTATATGGGGCGGATGCCATCTATCTATTTTGAAGGTGAGATCAGAGAGAAATCTGACCAGTTCTTTCCAATTTATGCACTTGCTTTAATAGTGTTGGTATTTATTTCGCTTTAAAAAAGGGCGCCATTCTTTTTTATTTCGAGACCATTTTCGCTCCCTTTTTCCATTTCGACATCCCATTATTTTCTTATTATTGCGCTATAGTGTAGCCACATTTGTATAGAAATAGTCACTTGATCCAATTGTGAAAGATTCGGCGACCTCGATGGGACTCGTATCCACAATAGCGGGTAGGAATTTATTTTAACAGAACTTTTTTGGGAGACAGTCAGCATTGCATATTGTCGGAGTGTGCTTGATGCCAAGTTTAATAGACACAAAGCAGGTGATCAATTTTCGCACATTTCAGAAAATATGAAGTGCTGGCTAACCGTATCCAACTCAGTTTTGAAACCGTCTCTATGTTGCTTTAAAGCCTTAAAAGTGAAAATCCATGTTTTACGTGCAGGATGTGGCTTTTTGTGAAGTTCTAGAGTTAAGGTCTAGCCGAGATTTTTTGTGATGCAAATACTTAAGACTTGTATCTGTGAGTCCTTATGCGACGACTAAACGTGGGCGGTTATCCCTTTTATCCTTTATTCGATAAACCACAATCATTGAAAGAACATCATTGGCCCAGTGTGACCGCTAGTACGACTCGATGTACGTCATATGATCTACCGAGGATAAGTTCATTAGACTACTTCGTTGGCGAGTTTTCATGTGCCAGGGCACGAAACGCGAAATGCATATTTCGACTTTACCTCAGAAATTTCCACATTCTGACTGTTTTAATCAAATCTGGGATTTTTAACCCTGCCGCCAGAATCGACGAGCGATTCTTGTTGGAAATTTACGTTATGTGTAATCGTGTTTTGAAGTTTATCCGTTTTGCCTCGTTGTGCATTTCGCGCAAGGAACGCTGAATTTTTACTGACTATTTTTGAGCTTTCCGCTATGTAGTTTACCATCAAAAATAAACTCAGTTGGCCTGCTACCGTAGCTGGTTTTCATTTGGATGAGATTGGTTTCAGCCTCATCTTCAATAAAAAAAAACTTGACATGACAGGTTTGAGTAGTCGTACTAACACTAGAATGACGAGTTAATCAGCAGAGCCGCTGAACTTAAACCTACCTACGGCACGAAATTTGAAATAAATTTCTGATTTATTCGGACAGAATTTTAACCGAACGACCAGCTTTAGCGCCAACTTGCTTTGCGTTTGAACGTACTGCGATGATTCGCTATAGGTGTGCAAATACAAGTCCAAGGTTCAATTCTGTAGTTAGTGTGCCTGACAATCATGTGATGGGATCTAGATTGATTATTAGGAAATTCTGGTTGGGCAGTCAGATTACTGTATCAGAATTTGGGAATTTCCTACATTGTACTAGGCTGAACGAGTAACTTGACCCAGATGTAATTAAAATCACGGCTGCCAAGTCGGGACCTCGTACCTCAGGCGCTTAGGGCGTTAAATGTGCTCAAGCCTTGCTCTTGATGCAGTGGATTTGGATCCTACCGAGGCCACCAAGGTTTTCACAACTGGGTCAAATGAATTATGCAAATTTATCAAAAGACCTACTAATTAAAATACCATTCATGGATCTATTCCGTATCTGAAACAAATTACCTGTAAGCAGACTACAAATTAGCAGTTCCCACGTGTATGTTACAGTCAGTTTGACGGAGATATGTTGGAGAATTTCTCAGGTACCCATGAAACGTTTTTGAGCTAAAAATTACCCATTGTGAAGCAGGTCACTAGCTGCATCCGGCACAAAATTGAGAGTTCGACGGCTAGACAGTGTGCGATTACGGACAGTACAAGTTCCCTATTTAATATAGTCTTTCGCGAAAAGTATTTGAGATCAAATCGGTTTATTCTTTAAGTGATCGAAACACCTTCAATTAAGTCATGTACAGTTGCTACATTTCCCAATCCAGGAAACAGGATTTGCTGGCAACGCATAACCACGAATAAAGCTTCTGAAATGAGTTAAATGCGACAGCCCAAATCTAATCTTGATCTGCCGATCAGTCCCCGTCGTTTCGCATACTCGTGTCTTCGCAAGACAGTGGTCTGCCCACTAGATTTATGCACGGTTTTGTCGACATCACACAGTCTCCCAGACGCAGGTGTTTTTTACTGCTGCATTGTCATACACCGCCTCACGCGACTGGCAGATTTTCAGGAGAAAGTTAGGCTTACGAAGAAAACCAAATTTGGCAAAACTGGCCTCTGGGATTGGGATGCGTTGCATTCCAAACTGCCGCTGCTTACTATTTTAACTTATCCACAGTAATTTATTAATATGGCGTCCCAGATGCGGACAGTCTGAATAATCCCATCCTTTTAAAATAACGTCTTCTGGTCAATCCCTAACGCCGCATTAGGTTTAAGAGGACAGACTTCTGACGAAATAGTGTTGGCCTAGCAGAAAATACATAAATAAAACTGTGACGTGGATCTATATGATCTGACGGCTTCGGTGATGAAAGTTTTAACGCAGACCTAGGCAACCACAGGCAGGTACATGATGGCAAGCTTTCGAGCTATATATAGTATAAAAAGGCGCGGCGAATTCATTTTGCATAGACCGAAAATCCTGGGGCTGGAATTGAGGCTGGCTACCTGTAAAAGGACGGAGGCCGTTGGGTTACCAGTACTAATTGTCTACCGAGTGAGACTGAACACATTCCGGTGCCAATCAATTACACTAAAATGGCGCAGATCAGATTTTAAGCTGTCTGACCTAGAACAAACACTTGTCTTTAGGTAGGCACTCGATACACATTATTTGCCTCTGACGATGAAAATGGAAAAACAGAGGCCGCATTAGTCACCAGTCTGCAAGAAGGTTACAGTGCGGATGAAAAACCTGTGCCAAGGCCAATGTCGCACAAATCCTACACATTCAGACGTTGCATGAGCCCTTTCGGTGAAATGAGCATAAACAACAACGCAAATCCAACGCCGTCGCCCATAAATCGTTCATCCATCATATTACAATGTTATTTAACAACGGTCGAACTGGCGTGCTTCAACACATCTGACAAGCGTTAGATGGAGACTGCGTCACATCAGCCACTGTACTCAATCTCATCATAAGCAAACTCTCAGGCTCGGACAAACTATCGGTGCATAGAATAGGTAGGTGTGTGTGTGTGTGTGTTTGCCCTCTAAACGGGTCACGTGGTAGATGCGCTGGATCAACACGGGGTCACATTGGATCCTGGTAGGCATTATCGGAATTTGCACCATAACAAATGCCACCATTCGGGGTGTGGTGGCGGACCCAGCTGCCGGCTCACATCGCTCACATTGGGATCCCTGCTCAAGTGTTTGTTGTGGATCAGAGAGTGTGGAGTGGAACGCCAAGCTGCAGGCTCGGCCGTGTCATCCATCTGCGCCCTTCCCGCCTCCGGTCTCTTGACTATGTCTTGACAACGGGCCCAGTTTGGAGAGGAGGGGGTGCGGCAGATGCAGCGCAAGTCTGCTATCACTATAAAAGAAATCACGCGCATGTCACCATAACTGCTCCACCTTGCTGAGGAGCACATGATGGACATCGTCGGGTAGGACGGTTGAGCTATCGTGTGTGTGGGAGAGGGAGGGAGCGTGTGAGGTCCAATCTGATTTATGTCTCCCCATGGGAATCCAGCAGGTAGTTAACCAACTACAACCAAAATGTGACGCATTAAGATATCGCGACACATTATAGGCTGTGGCTTAAAGATGGCCAGTCGATTGGCTGGCTCGGTCATCTTCTGGACTGGGTTCAACATAAAATACCTCTTTTTCATGTGACAGTTAAGGCACCTCCGACTTCCCTGAGATACGAGACCCCTGAATATGGCCTCATAAATGGTTGGAAAGTTAAGAAAGCAAAGTCTACCAACCTAGAACTACTTCCCTTCCCCCTTATTATGCGCGCTCATAGACACGACCGGTACTGAGGAAAGCATCAATTTTCACCCTAATTCCGCCAATCGCTTTAAGGGCTCATCCTTCGGTCGACCTTGGTATGCGGCTAATAATCACTAGGATCAGGATATGAAGCAGAGAGACATCCCCGAGAGTGGCGGTGGAACGCGAAGTGCGCGCAACACTCTAAACCCACAGTACCACAGCAGACGAAATCTCTCTACGTAAAAGCAATTTTTGGTAAAATTACAGGTCAAAAATAGGCCCTTTTACCCTAAGAAACAAAAAGTGGAAAGCCTCAGGAGCCCTCAAAAGTAGAGAGAAACCACAAAATAAACCTGCCTGCTGTATTTGGTGCAAATGTA
>CACRXP010000013.1:2083084-2098530 GCA_902702965.1 Spirometra erinaceieuropaei
ACTGTTAAGACACCTTCGACTTCCCCGAGATCCGAGACCCCTGAATATGACCTGGTACATGGTTGGAAATTTAAGAAAGCAAAGTCTACCAACCTAGAACTACTTTCCTTCCCCCTTATTGTGCGCGCTCATAGACACGACCGGTACTGAGGAAAGCATTAATTTTCACCCTAATTCCGCCATTCGCTTTAAGGGCTCCTCCTTCGGTCGACCATGGTATGCGGCTAATAACCACTAGGATCAGGATATGAAGCAGAGAGACATCCCCGAGAGTGTCGGTGGAACGCGAAGTGCGCGCAACACTCTAAACCCACAGTACCACTGCAGACGAAATCTCCCGACGTAAAAGCAATTTTTGGTAGAATTACGGGTTAAAAATAAGCCCTTATAAACAAAAAGTGGAAAGCCTCAGGAGCCCTCAAAAGTAGAGAGAAACCACAAAATAAACCTGCCTGCTGTATTTGGTGCAAATGTAATTATGGCAGATATGACCGGCTTCGACAACGTTGCAGATTTTACCTCCTCACGCACGACGATCTAAAACAGCGAATCGGAAGAACACAACCAGAGAGTTCGATCGTCGTGACTGACGATGTCCACCGTGCCTGCTCCACAGCAGGGTGGAACAGGCACGGTGACTTGCACGTGATTGCTTTTATAATTATACAGTAGATGTGCTAACTCATGAAATGTCAACCAAAATTTCGAAATGCGTTCTCGTTTCGAAAAGATAAATTATGTAGTGTTGTAAAACTAATCATGATGCAGCATAAATCTATAATGATTCAGTTACCTCAGGGTGTCGGCTTTTGAAAGAACTTGTTTTCAGCTGCATGCAAGCTCTATACTCTGCAAAAAATGACTGCTTAAGTAGCATGCAATCTTCTCACTGATTTTCGATGCCCTTGAAAATTCAATTATATTTCATGAAAAACATGCATAAAAATATTCAGTATTTTACTTATTCGGTACGAAATCCCGTCTTCTTTCAATTCGGTTTTAAAAAACTTTTCTAATTCCCGAATAATTTTGAACCCGACCTGCTGTTACACTTGCATTTAGGGTTTCAAAACTACAAGCTGTATATTTTCCGTGTACGGAAAACCATGCATTTCTCTATGGTGTTAAGAGGAGACCATATGAGCTTCATAAAATTACGCAGTGGATTTGAGCAATATTGTTAACCTTACAAGCCACATTCGTAAATGCAAATACATGACGTTTCATGAACGGCCATTTAACGGTATTAAAAAATCTCACAATTAGAAACTTTTTAAAACCGAATTATACTCTTCTTTTGCGTATCAGATTGGAAGGAGACGTGATTTTCTACCGAATAAGTAAAAGAATGAATATTTTAAGGCATGTTTCCCATGAAATATAATTGAATTTTCAAGGGCATCGAAAATCAATGAGAAAATTGCATAATACTTAAGTAGTCATTTTTTGCGGAGTATAGATCCTGCATGCAGCCGAAAATAAGTTCTTTCGAAAGCCGACACCCTGAGGTAACTGGATCATTATAGATTTATGCTGCATCATGATTAGTTTTACAACACTACTTAATTTATCTTTTCGAAACGAGAACGCATTTCGAAATGTTGGTTGACATTTCATGAGTTAGCACATCTACTGTAGTAGACGTGCGCTGCATCTACCCCACTCTCTCCTCCTTCCCCACCTGAACCCGGTGTCAAGATATAGTCAAAAAGACCGGGGGTGATAGAGGTCGAAGGTGCCTAGCATGGCAGGACCCGCACCTAGGCGTGCCACCACATCCCCTGGTCCACACTAGAGAAGGATTTTAACCAACAACAAAAAAGAGGGTGGCAAGTATCTTAATGTGTGCTACATGAGTGTGCGACTGGATCCGCCATCACATCCCGCATGTTCCTATTTGTTATGGCTGTCCATCTCCAATAACGCCTGATAGAATCTAGTGCGGCATTACCATGTGGCCCATTTGGGGGCACGAGAACACAACCCACTCCTGTTTTTGCTGAGGAAGCCCGACAACTTAAGATTCAAGGACTACTTTAGTATCAGAACGAACTGTGTCGGGTCGGGTTTTGACCTGATCATTTCGACACTTCCAGGTGAGTAGCTGCGTCTAACTATGGGCAGCGGAAGTGGATTTATGGTGTAGAGACAAAGAACGCGTCCGAATCATCTCAGTGGTCTTTTCATGACGGTAGGAGGAATATCCAAGATATCGCCATAATGAACTTGAACTTCGAAATGAAGTCAGTGCATCCCGTTCGAAGGATTTTTTAGACAACGGCGCTTAAAGGCTCAAAATGTTCGCTCCTTTTATAAGCAGATCATCCGGCATTCACAGGCGCACAGGACTGATCGGACGGATGGATATGTGATATATGTGAACCAATATTGGCGATAGAAATATCGGAACTGGTTTATATTCACAGTCCGAATGCGGTGAACAAAGTTTTTCGCAATTATTTTGCGAATATAATATCCCTTTCACCTTTATGTTACATTATTAGATTTATGAATTCTCCCTACTAAAACTGCATGTAGAAGTTTTGCAATTTAACTATTCTACTTTATACCTGTACCCTCTAAATGGAGTTTTCATGGCTTCTGTCGTTTACTCCAAATATACTGACTGACTGATATTCACTTTAGGATTGTCAAAAGCTTGCTGGCAACATCGACTCAGGAGACAATGCCTTTATCCATTTGGCAGTAACTTCCCTCCAAGGCGTTCGTCATCGCCAACTTCTTCAAGTTATTAACTATAAAATCCAAGGCTTCTCTTCTGGCCAGAAAGACAACTGAAAAGCATTTCGGTTTTCCGAAAGGTTATGACTAAATTGACGGACCAAGTGGCCTCGTTCATCCTTGACATTGCATTCTTCGTGTTCTCAGAGGTTGACGCTAGCATGGAGATATCATCAGCGAAGTCAATGTCAGCCTGCATTCCTACGAACATGTGACGTTGTTGAAACTGCGCATCGTCTTTTCGGGAATCCATTCGTTGGTACAAGCAAGCAGGATAGGCGACAAAATGTGAAATTTCCGAACGCCAGACGCAATATCGACTGGCTGCTGTGATCCAGCAATGGAACAGTCAAGAGGTCTTGCCAGCAGCAATACATTGTGCCGACATACCATCTGATTCATTTATCTGCCACTCAGGCTCATCGTGGACAGAATCTACTACGATCGTATTAAGATCAACATAAAAGATGGCTGTCGGTTTTTGGTGGTCATGTCGGAGTTTAAGAATGTGCTACAATGTGCATCCAAATCTAACTCGGAACCCAGTTTGGGGGTCCTCACCCGTGAGCCAAGCATACTCTGAAGTCACCTGAGATCGACAATGACAACAGTCGTCTAGCAACACCGATGAGAATTACATGGAGTTACTTTTCGCAATTCATCTCCTCGCTCCTTGGGGATGGATAGAAGGATGGCCTAACCACAGGCATCAGGAACAGTCTCATATGACTTCAGCAAGATATCGGTATCTTGGGGCGCCCTGTTTTGCGTAGCCTCGGTCTCACGTCTACATGTTCCTGGAAGAAGGCCATGTGACTTTGCATAGGCTGGGGCAGGGTGAGGTTCCGCTGTAGGTGCCCGTGTTGTTTACAACCCTCACGAAGGTCGCCACTTTAGTCGGAAAGATTTTGCAGTAATTTCTAGCACACTGCCGTAAACCTGCAGCTGACGACAGCAATCATCATTTGAGCTATCTGGGCAGATAGGTGTATCCCTCCAACTGGCACATCACAGTGGCGTCGTTAGGTGGATCCAAGAGCTCTCGTAGTCTGAGGCCCTCAGTAATAACCTTTCCCATTGCTTCCGTCGTCTTGGGCTTCAGACCAAGGCCGAGCACCTGTTTCTAGAGTCTCGGTTGTGTTGGGCCACAACGAAGCATGTCAAACGAGCCGGTTTGTAACGTGAACTTTCAGGCGCGTGCAATCCAAGGGCGTTGCCATTTTCAGCATTACACATGGATCTGTTATCTGTGACCCTGTTGTAGAACGTTGAACTGCTTGGGGTATAGGCATGATGACTTGCCATCCGACTACCGTCTAAATACCAGACTAGCCTTTTCTTGTGGAGATGCTGGAAGCCCCTGGTGACAAAACAGCCAGTTCTGGCCAGCAGGGGTTAACAATCTTTACCCAGTTAGAGTCCTTGGGTTCATTACTGGCATTTCAACCATGCGTAGCAACCAAAGAGTCATAATGAGGAGTCACTCAACCAGTTTTTGCAACGGCGAGCTAGAGACCACCGACTTATTTATCCCGTTTATCGGCGGCTGGTATTGGCACATAGGCAAAAACTGTACAGATATTGGTAAAGTTGCCCTCCAGCCGTACGCAAGCCAGACTATCTCCTACAGCATCAGTGCGGTGCTAGCCTGTCGTATGAGTGGTCGGAAGAATGCGTACGCCGGGGGGCGTCGGGCCGCAGTGATAGAGGGTGAAGGAGGGCTGGCCGCAGTACCTCTATTCGTCCAGAGCCTGGATCAAGGAATTATGAGCTCATACAAGCAGCAGGCATCTCTGTTGCACTGTTGAATGTTGTCAGAATTCCGGCTCCATGGTCGTGGGACGTTCGGACATCCCGGCATCAATTTCCAAGATTTCGTCCCCGATTGAGTCGTTCGACCCGCATACTATTCCCCGAAGCATCAAACCGGGGTTGCAGTGAGCGCCGGGTTCCGCATGTACCTTAGCATAGATCTCATGAAACTCATGGGGAAGACTGGATACAGAAGAGTTCCCAACGGCCACTCGGATTACTGTTTCGAGGTTGTCTTCGGGCTCAAGAACCTAGCCAAAGAGAAGTATCGGAAAGAAAACTCCGTTAGTGGCAGCCTATGATTACCGTGTCACAGTGCTGTCATCTGATGGTCAGAGAAGAGAAACTGCTTATTCCTCAGCTCAAACTTCATCGAAGACCGTTCCCCTATCTGCCACCCATGAGCAAGTCGGACAACTACCAGCCAAGGTAAACGGTAAATCCGTCTTTCGGGGAGGACAACAGATCACGCCGTGATAAGGATTACTACTCCAGGAAATATAAGAAATCAGTAAAGAGAAGAATGAGGTGTGGGAGGGGGAACTTTTATTTTCCTCCACGAAAGTTTGTCAAGTTAAGATGACCCTCATAAGGAAAAGTTATACAATAGATCCAGAAGAAAACAACGGAAAGAGAAAAAAATCAGGTCAAGACAAGAAAATAATTGGGTTAAAAGATGGGTCAAAAGGCCAGGGAACGCATCAGTAAACCGCAATATGAGATGGGACGACAACCCCCTAACAAATCCAAAAGCCAGCACAGGCGTCGGAAGAAACAGAGTGCACGGGTTAAAAATGGTCAAAAGAATCGAGTGACGGAAAGAAAGGCGGTTCGTCTACCTACACGACAGACAGGGCAGGTGGCAACAATTCGGCAGTAAATGCGTGACCAAGGTAGGGTAGGAAGGAAGCCCACTGTCGTCAGAGTCAAGTTATTAGCACTAGTGCGTGCGTGTTTGCGTTGGCTATGCGGATGTATGTACATCAAAATGGAGGCTAAAACCGTGCATCGTGGACCATCTGTCAGGAGCTTGAGTGGGAATCAAAAATTAAATGCAAAAGGGAAGCGCTAGCATAAGTCCCCTCATTCGGCTGTCTGGTTGGCAAACGAGCAGGGGTTAGATGTAATGAGGTACGTCTTGTCCGGTCAGAAGGCGAAAGATGGTAGTTGGCATCGTACGAATGTAGATCTACAGAGAGGATGCGTAAAGGAAACGCAAAGTTGCAATTGTTATCAAATAAGGTCCAGCAGGGAGCTCAACAATCGAAAAGCGTATTCATTTCAAAAGGTGTAGACAGAGTACAACAAGAGAAACAGAAAGAACTAACTGAGAGCACTGATTCGGCCCAACAGGCCCCTCGTCGCGCAGGGGAGACGAAAGGACCAAAATTTAATTAGCTGCGTAATAGCGCTTTCAAACATGAGACAAAAAACGGAAGCTTCGCAATTTCGGGGGCTTAGATCGGGAAGCAGACGTCAAAAACTGGAGTTAGGATATCGATATGCAACGCTATGAGAATTCGGCACGCTGGAAGTTCAGGCTTTCTTTTCATACGATCCGCGACGAAGTTACTCATTTCCTCCGATCGAAATACATGGTGCTTCAATAAGGTGTTTTTATTATCCTCCGCTTTCGGAGCTTAGAAAAGTTTCACTGCCCCGCTCAAAAGCGGCTAAGACCCATAGATAGCGTCAAAGACCAAACTGACAGTCAACAAAGGCGCCCAAAGTTAAGAGGCTGTGAGACAGTGAAGACGGTGTGCGTCAAAAGTTGCAAGCCCTGTTAAATAGGCGTCATTTCGATAGGTTTTATGGTTGAATATAGGGCGGGTAGTGATGCAGGCAGTGCAGGGAGTAGTTAGGATGCTCGTGGTGGTGAACGTGCGGTGTGCATGCTTCACGAAGGTGACAGCAGTTTAGCGTTTGGTAGAATAGGTTTCCACGGCTCATATCCCAGAAGAAGAATTCATGATCCGGAGGTACTTGTCTCGTCGCATGCGACACCAATTGCCACCGCTCAGGGGAAACGAGAGCAAATTATGCATTAAATGGATTATAGTGAGGGAAAATTGTGGAAGATCTGTCCTCCCCCCCATCCCCCTCATACATCTTGGTCGAACGACAGGATGAAATCAAGACAAGGGGAAATGGGTGCAGATACAACAGCGGATCAGGCACAAAGCCACCATATACCTGCGCCACATAGGTGCTGGTCCAGCATCCCATTACAACCAGATAACTATAACTCAGATCTAAAACCGGTGGGAATAGTCACAATATTCCAGTAAGAATGAGTTTTGATCGGTAGTCCGAATGAGGGCTTACTTATCCGGTCGGTTGGCAACCTTCTAGGCCAAGACTTTTGGCGTGTTGTGACAGACTAAAAGCGCATTTTACAGTAGGTGGGCTAACTCATGAAATGTCAACCGAAATTCCGAAATGCATTTTCGTTTCGAGATTAATTAGGTAGGGTTGAAAAGCTAATCATCGTGAAGCATAATTCTATAAGAATTCACTTACCCATGGATGCCGGCTTTCGAACAAACCTTTTTCCAGCTACATGCAAAAACTGCACTCAGTAAGAAATGGCTACTTAAGTAGCATGCACTTTCCCAATTGATTTTCGATGGCCTTAAAATTCAGTTATATTTCATGGAAAGCATGCATAAAAATATTCACTCCTTTACTCATTCGATAGAAAATAACATCTTCCAATTTCGTACTCTAAGGGTATAATTCGGCTTTAAAGAAGTTTCCAATTAAGAAATTTTTAAATACCGTGAAATGACCGTTCATCAAAACGTCATGTCTCTGCATTTGCCAATGTGGTTTGTAAAGTTAACAATATGGCTCAAATCCATTGCTAAATTTCACGAACTCCATATGGTCTCCTCTAAATGTCGTAGAGAAATATATGGATTTCCGTATGGGGAGAATAGACGGCTTGTAGTTTGGAAACCCTGACTACAAGTGTAACGGCAGATCGGGTTTAAAATTATTCGGGAATTGGAAAAGTCTTTGGAAACCGAGTTGAGCCCTTCCTTCGAGTATAAAACTGAAAGAAATCGTAATTTCTTACCAAATAAGCAAAAGAATGGATATTTTTAGGCGTGTTTTCCACGAAATATAATGGAAGATATGATCGAACATTGATGAGAAAAATGCATGCTACTTAAGTAGACATTTTTTACTGAGTGTAGTTCCTGCATGCAGCTGGAAAGAGGTTCGTTCGAAAGCCAGCATCTTGAGGTAACTGAATTATTATAAAATTATGCTGCAGGCTGATTATCTTTACAACACTTTTTAATTAATCTTCTCGAGACGAAAACGAATTTTGGAATTTCGGTTGGCATTTCATGAGTTAGCCCACCTACTGTATTTATTATAGCGAGCGAAGTATGCGAAGTATGGCTGTTGTAACCAAAAGCCCTCGTCTGCGCGTACCACACGCCAATATAGTGATAATTACGGTCGGACACAGTGGCGTGGTAGGGCTCAGAAACCTACTCATATATGAGGAGAAAAAGTGATCACTATCGACACGCGAGGATTGACGTGTCAGTGCCTGTGCGGCCAACTGCCAGCACATACCTTCTCTCGTCCAACGCTCAAAAATATGCCAGCGTGCTCTGCCGCATCAAAGCCATTCACAATCTTTCGTTAATGCCCAGAGACACTGAACTGGCAGACCGGCCGATCACACCCCGGATAACTTTAACACGAACACACACACACGCACGTGCGTCCAGACCGTCTCATCCGTCCATGTCTCAGGAGACGATAGATAAGAGCACAAGGTCGTGGACGTGCAAGCTTCGTGCATGCAGTTATCCAAAAAGAAACTCTCGATTCCCAACGGACATTCAGACCTAGCCGGTACGTAGAGCCACATAAAACTGAAACTCAGGGCTCTGTGGTGGATGAAACACGCCTTCGAGTCCTGCCATCTCTTGAGAATCGGAACTTGGCTGGGGGTTGTAGCAAACGCAGTGTAGCTACTGCCGTCCCTACACCGCTAATAATTGCGGATTTAATGCCTGATATGGCATGGGGGTATGGTTAGGTTGCAAAAATAAACACAGAGTGCGTCTGGGCCATTTTTCGTCATTAGGCAAGCCTTATCATTCAGTAACAGGCTCGGGTGATTTAATGAGACGGACAACGCAGATAGGCAGGTCTGAAAAATGAAGGGCGCAGACCTGGCAGTAGGTTACAGACGGCCGATAACATTATTGCAGTGCTTAACGTACATCGATGTGTCCATGGCGATTCTGTGAGTCAGCGTAGGGGGTGTCCATTTAGGCATTCACGTGCATGGGTCGCACTATGTATATGGTGACTGCTCCTCACAGTCCTTAACTGGTATCCAACTCTCATCTGAAGCTCCCCAACGCTAGGCACGGCCTAGCGACCACACCTCAGTAACCGCCACGACCGGTGGACTAAAGGGGATGGGCGTATCCGGTGGTTCATCCCCACAACCGGTAATTCTGTTCCCATTCCTATTCCTCCTCCCTCCCCCCAATCCTAAAAGCATCCCAGACTGACTCGGGTCGTCCTCCCACTAAATCAGACCGGGACCGATAGGAAAGATCGGCAGCCGTCTGGGATGTCTGCGCAGCTCTATTTAGAGACAACATCGCTTACATCCTCGCGAAGGGCCAAGAAAAGATGCTCTGCTGATGCAGAAGAAGGCAACCTGGATACATCCCCGAGCTCGGCGCCGGCGGTTATCGAACTACGTTCTTGTCCGGAGGCGAGATACACAGGACGTGCTGATGAGCAAGGTCCTCTGCGACGCCGACGGCTGGACCGACCACCGTCTAATTAACTCGCAGACGTGACTCCTACTGCGAACCCGCAGGAGACCACAAGGTAAGCGAGCACCAGGCAAGTCAAATACGGTTCTGTTGAATTTGTCTGCTCACCGTCTACATTTCAGCAACCAATAGGCCCAGCACCTGGAAGGAATGCCGGCCCACAACGACAAGACAACCGTGGAGACACTATCCACTCCACTGCTTCGAACGTCCTCCTCAATTAAGGTGGTCTACGGTACCCCAAACTAAAGGAACAGCGCCGCTGCTCAGTTTCGATGGAACAAAACTTCTGACGGAGAAATCCAGATTCTGAAGCCCTGGTCCGAGTACTTCAGAAGTGTCCTCGACCGCCCATCTACAATCTCCGACGCCGCCATCGATCAGCTCCCTTAAGTGGAAATAAACGACGTCCTAGACCCTCCGCCCTCTCTCCCAGAAACAAGCAGAGCAGTGCACCAACTCTACAGCGCGCTGTCAACGAACATTCCGCGCGCGGATCGGTCTCGTCAGACATCTTCGGACTCAGTGAGCCAACAGCCCGATAACCCCAAATGCTGCCTTCCCGACCGTTCCTGCTCCAACCACCATCGCGTCCACGATGACGACCACCCTCATCACCGATGATCACAATTCCGGTGCCTCACCGCCATTGATCATCGCCACCTTCAACATCCCCGCCACAACCCCGCCAACCCCACCATCATCCTCACCATCGCCACCTTACCTCCAGTGATGTGGACTCGGTCCCAACCTGTGCTCATGACGATCGTACATGCACCTCACGCGTCGGCCTGATCGGTCACTTGCGGATCCATCGCACAGACTGGCGGTCCAGTTTCTGGGGCACCAACATACACCAGGCGCTATTGTCTCAACTGTCCACATTACCCCCAGCACTTTCAGTCATCACACAGGCCTATTCGGTCACATGCGCCTTTAAGGGGACCTGTGATAAATGACTGCAGTCCACGTTCCTCATCAATACATGCACCACACATGGACACCTCCAACATCTCATGGCACCGGCACCTTCCACGTAAGTGGGAAGTACGCTCTGTGGCTTCTCTGATACACGTAAGATCCGAGCGGTCTACCCACTTGCGTTAAATCCTAGTGTATGTGGCATGCGCAGGCGTACTGTTCTCAGCTCAGTCATCTCTCCTAATCTCAGCATCAGTTGGTTGATCGGCTCGGACAGTCGACTGGTACACGGGATGGAGTCGACGATTTCAGCACATAATTCCCTACCATAAACAATCTAACGCACTTGAAGCCACCACGATTCACTAATCGCCGTGACTTGGAGTGCTGCCAACTGACGGAATAACTCGGTCCTCGTATTCGGCTCCGTGTGTGTTTGTGCGGAGTGGCTGACCGGTGGACTGACAGTCATGCCGTAGTGGTTACTTCTTAGTGTGGCGTTTATGGCACTCCCACCCAATGGGATCCGTACCGCCCTCGACCTCCTATTTATCTTGTGTAAAATGCTGCTCATTGTAAGTTTCGGACCAGGGGGGTGTGATGACGCGCCTAGGTGCGGGTTTTCGCCGTGCCAGCCAACTGCGCCCTCTACCACTTACGGTTTTCTTGAATCTGTCATGACACCGGACACAGATGGGGGAGGAGAAGGTAGTGCGATAGATGCGGCGCAAGTGTACTGACTATAAACGATTTCACGCGTAAGTCACTGTCCTTGCTCTCACCCTGCTGTGGAGTGTACGGAAACGTTGTCGGAAACGACGATCGAACTGTTATGAATAGTGGGTCCGGATGGTAAGCAGTGGCATACACAGGATTGGGCGGGCTTTTGTTATCTTCCCTGATAAACTGCACGCGCGGACAACTGGTACATTCGCCGGACGTCAACGTGAAATACGGATTACCAGAGTGGGGGCCTTGGCTGAAAGAAGATGTTGACCCCAGTGTGCACGTGCAACGACGGGTGATAAACATGTGGATGGCATTAGGAATAATTTACAGTCCAGATAGGCTAATTGAGCGTGATTTATCTTCCCTCTTTACAGGCAACTCGGGTGCAACATGCTATGGACAGCCCGTAGACGCGCGGCAATGACGCTTAAACCTAAAAACTTTTCCAACTATGTCGGCACAGGCTACTTACGCAGTCGGGCGTGTCAAACGCGAACGCATGCGCATAAACCAAGAAAGCTCGGCATCAGCTAACGGGTATTCCGACAGTAGAACTCACTTTCATGCGAAATTGTGACTACTAATGCAGCGACTGCGTTTAAAAGGCAGTTGGGGTGTGTCATGTTTAATAAATAAGCCTTTACAACACAATTACCCGCAGGTATATCTGAAATTCATTTCCCAAATTGCGTTACTTCTGCGCTGTTGCACTGTGAACAGCAGCAATCGACCACACATACCCTGCAAACTGTTTCTGAAAACACAGCAAGAGCCTACAGTTTTTACTGATTGTATATGAGTGCGACTGTCAGAAGCACGGCCTTTAGACTCCAGTAGCATGCGTGTACGCATGAATGTCACCGAAAAAATATATGAACTAAGAGCAGGTAGGTATCAGTGTGCAAGCGTTTACGCTAAATTAAACGAACGAATTTTTTAGCGCAAACTTGTGCCGTAGCAGTAGAACCAACTGGCCTATGAACGTGGGAGATCGCATAAATTGGTCTGAGAGGTTTGTATGGATGGGAAAGTGTGTCCTTACCTCGCCAACGGCGTTTGCAAGAAGTTGGACAATATGCTCGTGGGGCACAGCAACCACACTTTCCCCGTTGATCTCAATAATGCGGTGATCAACTCGGATTCCTCCGCGCTCTGCAATTCCACCACGCAGGAGGCTGCAAATCACACCGTCTTGAACGCTGAATCCCAGCTGGTACCTCTGGTCCGGCCGGCGAATCAGGACCTCCACGACAGGGGGACAGTTGACAACCATCAATTTCACGGCCGTCAGGTTTTTGGTTGCCTGGGATAGGGAAGGAAATAAAAGTTGCAGAAGCATGCCGGACGAAAATATATTGCCATTGACATGCCCAGGCCCATCGACCGAGCTCTCTAAAGGTAGAAGTTGGCATTCAAATGACTTCATAACCCTCTCGATGGCTGGACTAAGCGTTCCACGAGACGAAAGCATTATCATTTGTCGCCTAACCTGCTTCCCAGGGGGGGGGGGCTAGACCGAACCTTCAAGGCCGGACGTGTAAGTCACCTTGTTTCTCATGGAATACGTGTTCCAGCCAGAGAAGACGGTTGGACACGGGTATATGGGCTCCCTGTATAACAGGTGTCTGCTCCTAAGTCTAAGGGAGTTAGGGTTAGAACAAGGCAATAGGTACCCCATCTGTGGTATGGGAGCTCATATCCTCATGTCCGGTCAAGATGGCTATGAAGTCTAACTACCTGGCTGGTAAACCGCGTGTCAGGCTGCTTGGGAAGTTCGCTTTGAAAAAAAACATCTGCATGGACGACGTGGCAAAACCGATGGTGCGAATGACTTACGTAGCCCCCTAAACGGGGCATGGGAATAGGCACGCCCCGCCCAAAGAAATAAAGGTGAGTCTGCGCATAATTCCGGAAAGGGCAAAATAATACCGTGTCCTAACCCAAACAATAACAGTGATATAGTACTAAACCGTTGCCCAGCTCTCGACCCTATCCACACCTTAAACCTTAACTCTGCAGTTAACACTAGCCCTATACTTGATCCTGGTTTAAGTTGCCGTTAACTTTAGATCTAGCCTTAAACCTGATCCTTAACCTAACCCTAACCCTAGCCTTGAACCTAACCCCAATTTTACTGGAAGTTGGCTCAAAGCCACCTGTATTGCAGGCGGTTCCTGTCCTCATGTCCTGTTCAGGGGCCATATAAAACTGCCCTGCCAAACCAACTATGCTCGCAACGCGCCTTCAGTCCCTCTAGCCTTCGAAAGCCCTTGTTTAGTGGACTCTGGACTCCTGGGAAATAAAACGAGGCTGATAAAACGTTGTTTACCCTTCCACCGCCAGCCAAGCGTTGCCAGAGACAAGGACAAAAGAACAAACAACGTACGCAACCGGCCTTAACAAGCATTGATAGTTTGTTCCCGCGTTTTGGCTCAAATCCAGCATTTCCAAGGATATTTTCGAAGGCCATGGAAGTGACCACTGCTGACTTCTCTACCCTCGCCAGCCGAACATATTCAAATACACACCTTGAAGGCCTAAGATTTGAATCTACGCCGAAGCGAAACGCTCCATTCTTGACTAAACCCCTTAAAAGACCTGGCTCAGCCCGACAAGAAGCTTCGCCAGCTGTGCATGAGCGATAAATCCCCCTTGGTGCGAATATTGTAGTTTTTGGACATTTGTGTGACATGCAGTTTACGCATCCCGATACAGGAGGGTTGTTTAGTACACTTCACCTGAGTATGGGCATTTGACGTGCCAGATCGCTGACGTTCGGTCGTATATAAATTAAAGAGTTGGCACTTCGCAGGTAAGTGGAAAGAGTGCTTCACGGCTATTTTTCCATGTGGCTCCTCTGCAGTATGTATGATCCGAGCCCGAGACTATCACGCTGCGCTAAATGTCGTGGCTTGGAAGGTTGCCAACTGACGTTTCAACTCAGTCCACGCAGTCAACCCAGCTGTATGCTTTTGTGTTGAGAGATGGAATGCGAGTCAGGCCGTAATGGCTCTTTCTCGACGTGACCTCCGGCACTCTCATGCATGCGAAATTTATGCCACCCACCCCCTTTTGTGTAAAATCCTGGTGCATGTGTTTAAGGGTTCAGATCGTGTGGGGCACGCGCAGACGAGGTCACCAGCTATATCAGCCACTGCGCCCGTCCTCCCCTCCCCCCAGCACCAGACAACTGACCGGCTCGAACAGTGTCTGCGGCCTGTGAGTGGGAATAGGGAGTAGGCTCGATGACTCCGTGCACTTTCCTCACCATAGACAGCTTGACGCGCTCGAGACTATGACGGTGCGCTAAAAGCCGTGGCTTGGAAGGTTGCCAACTGACGGAGTAACTCGGACCACGTTATCGGCTCAATGTGTTATGGGGAAGTGGCCGACTGGTAGACTGACGGCCAGGATGCAATGGTTCCTTCTTAATTTGGCCTCTATGGCACTCCCACCCAGTGGGATCCGAGCCGCCCCACCCTTATCTTTTGTGTGTGTGAAACCCTGGTCAAGTGTTTCTGCGGCCCAGGGGGGGGGGGTGTGGTGGTACAGCTAAGCGCGGGTTTACGCCGTGACAGCCACCCGCGCACTCTCCTGTCTCCGGTCTCGACTCTGTCATGACACCGAGTCGAGGTTGGGGAGGGAGTGTGGTAGATGCTGTGCAAGCTCACCGTCACTATAAAACAATTCACGCATAGGTCACCGTTTCTGCTCTCACCCTGATGTGGAACACACGGTGGGTATCTTCGAAACCGACGATCGGACTGTCAAATTAAAGAGTGGCCTTCTAGGTAAAAGGATCTCACAATGTCTAATATCAAGGCAGGTTGAGCCAGGCTTACGCCCCCCTCAGTGTCGCTGAATGGCGCAGAAACCGCAGTTTCCTTGTAGCTTTTCGGAGATACAGCGTAATGTGGGATCTGAGAGAGAACTTGCCTGCCATTTTAAAGTTAAAATAACCTTTATACCAGTAAAGCGCATAAAGTGAAAAAATATATGTAAGATTGCTCGTCTTGCATGGGAGATTGCTCGTTCACCAAACAGTCTTGACAGAAGGCCGAACAACCTACGTTTATTTTTACCTGACTTTTCGATAACCTGCAAAGAAATCTGGCTTGGGATAATAATAATAATACTAATGGCGGCCGCGTGCTAAAACGGTCCTAAAGAAACAAAAATGACAGAAACGGAGAGGATGCTTGCCTTGAAGAAGGATTGACAGGTGGCAAGAGGCAGACCGACAAGACTCTGGCCATTGACAGAGATTATCTGGTTGCCAATATTCAACTGCCCGCAACGCGCTGCGGGTCCAGCAGGATGCATATTGGCTAAGACAACCGTGGGTAGGACGCTCCCCCAACCGGACTCGACAATGACAACACCCAGCGACTCGCCACGTTGTTTTGGGATAATCACCTGAGG
>CACRXP010000013.1:2099608-2113065 GCA_902702965.1 Spirometra erinaceieuropaei
CTTTGCTTTATTTCTTTGGCACATCGTTTATTTTCCGCTATCAGACTTTGGGAGCCGTAGTGTTTACCGATTTTGCGTTAAAGGCGTTAACCTGTGTTAATTCGTGACATTTCATGAGTTAGCACAGGTACTGTATATATATGTATACAGAATAATTACCAACCAAGACAAGGGAGACTGGAATGGAAATTCCTGGCTCATTAGCCGTCATCAGTCAGTCATACCCAACCCCAGATTTTTAAGACCCCTGAGGCTCGAAGTGTACAATGTGATCGGGTATATAATACGATCCTGTTACGGAACTCACTCGTCGCGTTGTGCCTTGGGGTTCTCTCTTGAGTCCCCTCGGCAGCCGCACAGCGGCCAGCAATACAGGCAGGATAAAGTTACCGACAATGACAAAGGAGAGTGGGCGACCGTTTCTGGCTTAGTTGCCGTCATCAGCCAGCCATACTCAACCCAGACCTCCGGGGCTACAAAAATCTGGGGTTGGGCATGACTAACTAAAAGCTAACAAGCCAAAAGTAGCCATTCCCATCTTTAAAATGGTCTTTCTTATATCTGTTTTTTTAAGAAATAAATTCCTGAATGTGCCAAAAAGTATAACAATAAGGATTTTTTAAAGTTAACGTGTCTTCTCCTCGGCTTCCAACGCTCATGACGCAATTTTCTACAAAATAACTGAAACCTAACGTCTAACTTTCAAGAACTGCGCTGAGATTTATGCAAAGAACCTAGAGTGAAAGGAGAAATTACGGACAGTTTGAACGTTTATTTTCCCAGCGTGAGATTCGCACAGGTTGCAAAGGAGTTTTGCAAACGAAAGCCAATATGTTCTCACCCAAGAACTAAAATTGAAGCACTTTTCTTCATAATTAATACTGTTTTTGTCCTTATGTAGGCCTCTATACTCTAAGAAGTTTTCATATATCTTCCTCAATGTTGCAAATGGATATAAAGAATGTGTGAGATAAAACATAATCAGTAGCTAATTCCCAACGTAACGACAAAAAATGTGACGACGACGAGAGCTCATAGATCTATGCTATCATAGTTGCAAGTCTCCTCGTCTCTGCGGGGCAGAAAAGGTGTCAACCTGCATAATACTAAGTAAAGATCAGTAGGCGTGATGTTAGCAGCGTAAGGAGAACAAGCCGCACCTCTTTCTCTTGCTCCTTGTCCGCGAAGAACTGTAATTCATTCCGGAAAATCTCTTGTTGACTGAGGACATTCTGGTACTCCTGTTCTTGGTAGGCGGCCGGATCCTCAATGCCGTGCTCTCGAAGGAACTCGAAGTAGGCTTCTTGAAAGGCGACTCCGATGGCCTTGGCTACCACCTGCGCCTGTATGCGTAAAAATGGCAACATCAGTCAGGTGGAAGATAGGGTAAAGCAAGTGCTGTAAACGGGCAGAGGCACCGACCTCGTCGCTCTCAAAGAGATGGCAGATGACCTTGGGCGGCGGCGGCGTCGGCGGCTGCTGTTGGTTGGCAGCGTCGGATGGGTGCTGCTGGGCCGCATTTGTACCGGCTTCGTCGGTGGAGGTAGAGGAGGGGGAAACAGCCGGCTGATCTGAAGGAGGCTTGGCATCTGGTGGTGACTGTTGATGCTGATTTACGGGATGCCGCCTCGTCATTAGCACCAAAATATCGCCAATGTCAGCAATGTATGAGATAGAGCGGAGGTTGTGGTCCATTACAATTTCCTGATTTTCGAAGGGCAGATAACGACAGGCAGATAACGTGAGGATTCCGAAAAATCTAACGACAACCTAGCTTCTTCTCTGCCCGACCCCACTTAGGAAAATGAAGAGACGAGGAAACAACATTTACCTTGCGGCTCAGATAGGGGGGACACAGAAGGTACAAGGACCCCGACAAGAACTAAATAATGCGGTCGAATGAACAGTTCAGTAGGTCTAGAGGAGTCAGGGCTGTCAACTTTCGGGTAAACATTTCTCTGTCACACGAAACGGCAAGAGTAAATGAAGGTAAATATTAAAGAGGGCGACTAATAAAAGACAGTACTATTAACACATTACCGACTTCGATATTATTAAGCTATGCCAGGAAGGTGTTTGTACCGATGACGTGGGCTTTACCATCTAGCGTGACAGGTTAATCCATCTGATCCGGAGCTTCAACTAACCATTCATTTTTTCATCTTTCCTCAAGTGTGTGCGCGTTCGAATGAATTTCGTCACGGAGAGACCACGGAAATGCGCTTGTATCGGTGGAAATCACGAGACGTGAGACATTAGGTATCAGATTTAGCGGGAGATCTTATGGCTTTCGACGAGGGAAGCTCGCTAACTCCAAATGTAGACCACAGCACTAGCAGTACGCTGCAGAATGGGATGCAGGAAGTATCGCTTGTAACCACGTGGGAAGCTTCCATGCGTCTTAATCACGTCCCCTTATTTTTACTCACTTGTATTGGTATTCCAGAATTCATTCCGAGTATATACGGTTAAATCCGCGGCTCCTGAATTAAATGACTATTTATGCACACAGAGGACAAGGTGTCTTCAGTGGCCCAAAAAAGGACAGGCAGGACGACTTCAGGAATTCGACTGCCTGACAAATTATCGTCAGGTTTCCAAAACTGCTATAAATAAACCACATCATTAGGTTCCTATACAACAATCTGGGCCGGGCGAAAAAGCTATTTAAATAACCTGCAAGGCATGTTATGGGAGCAAGTGCTAGTAAGTGGTCCATCCCGTCCAGTCGAAACGAACATTGTTCATCTAGTTAAACACAAGGGCCCGCCCAACTCCTTCCAAATTCCTGAGGTCTGTGTCAACATCTACTTTTCCCCATTTTGCAAAAAAGAACCACCAGAATGATGTCCCGCACTGCTTAACGGGCAAGTTGAACCTGTAAAAGCATCACAACGTACGTCGAGCTCCTTGTTGAGGACGAGGATACGCTCAGTGGAGATGAAAAGTTCCACGGGCACACTGGGCTGATTTTCACCTTTTGGTGCCTAAAGGCGGCGAGCGAAAATAAATTATGCATATATACTGCGTGTTGCAGAAGAAAAAGCACACGACAAATAATATGCTTAGATGCCTGGAAGAAAAAGTCCCAGTTCGATGCTAGAAGACAGAGGGCATAAACTAAAAATGCATATACGACAAGCCGACAAGCAGAGAGGGCATCCCTCCGGACAACAGTAAAATGAGAAAATCCTAATGGCGGTCAAAATGCAATTCTAACGGCAGGCAGGATGATTATTTCGATAAGCAGGGACCACGCACATCCAAATTAAATAGTGCCGACCCGTTTGCGTTTCTGTTTTGCTAACTTGATCAATACTCGCTCAAAAAGCCTCGAGCGTGACCGCCGCCGCCAGCAGGTCAATTCATAGGTCACGTAAGGATGAAGAGGCAGCAGTGATGGCCAGCTTCGAAGGCTAACTTGAGACTCTTGGTGTTCGCGCAAGAACAAGCACTAACGACATTTTCGTCAACCTCAATTATGTGAAATCTAAGTTTTTCCGGTCAAGAGCAATCAGACTACAATCTGGCACCAAATCTGAAACTGAAAAACAGGTATGAGGAGGGGTAAGTCTTTAGATCGCCGACAACTGAGTTTATCCCTCACTACAGTTGTATTTCATGTCAGCGTCACGGAACCTGCCGTCAGAAATCAAACTGAATGGTGGGTCTTTCGGGCGGTGGTCATTTTTAACTCAGCAGACACCGCGTAGTGCGCAATGGCCGTGATTATGTATTAAGAACACATATTGAGGGCTGAGCTGTGAGGATATGATCGTCCGACCAAGCAACCACATGGGTGTCCGCGGGTAGCTTTGCATCAAGCCTACAAAGGAGCTAACAGCCGTGCGCGCACTCCATTCAGCCTCGTTGGGAAGAAAGCACCTTTCGATTACTATAAAAGGTTGTTATGTGCCGATCTGTAGTCAATACGATACGACAATGTTTGTGCTTGTTACCTCTGCACCAACTAACCCTTCCGTTTATATGAGAAAGGCTTAAATAATGTGATGGAAAGATAAGAGAGAGAGAGAGAGAGAGAGAGAGAGAGAAAACACCCTTCCAAGAATGCGACAGGTCGTTGGTGTGCAGAAATCTCGCGTAAACAATAGAAAAACCCGACGAAATTCCATCAATTACGAAGAAAACAGGGCTGGGTGGAGGTTGGCAACCAGAACTCGTAAAAAACATGAGCCAGTGGGTAAGAAACACCACCGCCAAGACCAAAGAGCAGAGTACAATCAGCGGAATTGTCCCAAAACAGGACTTTGTGCGACCAGCGCCGTTGCATTGGCCAATTCATCATCAAAGCCTTGAAACTGAAGCTGCTGCCTAACCTGTCGCAAAACTGGACCCATACAGTAGAAAAATCGAAAGAGTTCGGGTCGGTAGACAAGGTAGAAAATCTGATTCTGAGACGGCCACAGGTGATCAACCCCACGACAATGTGTAACAAATGAATCAATATACGGTCTACGAAGGACACGCCTAGCAATGTCCTCTCGGTAGTTCAACTGCATAAAGCCTAGGACTCCTCAAAAATATTCCATGCCTAGGTCTAATGAGTTTTACGTATAAGAGGCAAGCTAAGTGTCCGAAAAAGTTGCGGCCGGTAGTTGAGGCATATGCGGGACACAGTGGATGAGGTGGTCTCATAAACCAGGATAATCAGCATCGGGGAAGTTGCTGAGAAATAATGAGGAAGCACATTGTCATGCGACAAAGACTTGACTCCACTCTCGGCCAGGACAAAATATTTTGTGAACTTTACCGCCACTTTTATCCAGCTGTTGACAGTACAATTTCTCAGTAGGGCACCTTTCAAGATTCATTATTAACGTTGCAAACCATACCCATGGCGATACACAACACATGTTCCGTAACTCCACCTTTCTGCACGTCCGGTGACCATCATTGCATCAGACCACGCATTTTGATGCATCGTGAGAGTCTCAAAGAGCCTGGCAGTAAATAGTGAAGAAAGTAAACGTCGTCTAACGCGCGCAATCCCGGCGCTGAGCTCACAAATGCGAGCGCTATCACAGAAGGTCCCAGCAACATGAGCAGCTACAGTCTGAGCCCAAGAGATGACCCAGACATCCCGCCAATTGGCGATAACCTCAGTTACAATATCTAGCATGTCATAATGATTTCAAGTATGACACCTCAATTATAGGCAGAAAACAATGCGCTGAAGTGAGATTGCGAAGCAGGATTCAAAACTGGCCTCATACTATGCGAAATGAACCAGACTTCAAATACGCAACTTCAATTTGAGGGGAAAGAGGCCCCCGATGTATTTTAAGTAATTGAAAGGATGGGTTAACGGGGTGTGATCGGTGTGTAGAGCACGACTTCGCCGAGTCATGTACGAGAACTGGAATGTCAGCTAGGAGCTGAGAGGGACGACCACCTACTGCATAACGTACTCCTTGCCGTTGTATATCATACAGCCCGGGAACCCGACATGAAGAGGCCATGCTATCCCACCTGAGCAGAATGGTGTATTGGAAAGTCGGTTAAAGTGGTTTTCGATACGAATAAGAGACGAGCACATGAAGAAAAACGGACAAAAGCGGATGAAGAAAAAAACATTCGCCACTGAGCGTCAAAAGCAACCGTCTAGTTATATTGCCGAGGTATCTTACACTAGTGGTCGGGCCGATAGCTTTGTCTCATGCCAGTCGACAGGATCTCTCCTATATTTTCCGTTCTAAGCGATGGCTTTCTGGCCATTGAATTAGCATCACTCTGAGGCACATGTTATAGGTTGCTTTCCAAAACCAAGGGGAAACTTTGTTCTATAGACACTAGTGTTACAAGCCTACTCAAGTGTTATTTCCAGTTCGATCAACGTCCCTTCAGTTTCAGTTTCTGCCAGCGCGGGCGCCGCATGGCACTACCCCATAGAAGAAGCGTATTTTTTTAAAAAAAGAATCGGACACATTGTAGAAACCAAAACAGGACTCACTACATTCTAAGGTCAGCCGGAGGCTACTTTTGTAAGCCTTCAGGGCAATAGTCGGAGCGGACTTTAATGTGGCTGTTTTGTTTTTTCATGTTTTCAGTGTTCTATCAGAATAATTATCCGGTTTGCGAAAATCACGATGGTTTTCTTAGAAAGACGAAGAAAAAAGCTACCTCTGCCCTGATGGTCGCCCCGTCGGTTAATTGCACGCATGCTTCAATGGGCAATCAAAACAGTGGGAAAAAAAACAGGTATTCTGCAAGTCGCTGTCTTTGCTTGACCCTGGTAATTTTGACTTTTTCGAAATAAAAGAAGCGTTCTTTTAGATTAGTTCTGGTATGTGGAGGTCCGAATTGAAAAAGGAGGGTATTTGTGGCATTCGCATTTGTCAACTTCCCTGAAGTCCAACTATTCTTGTGTGAAAGGATGGTGTCATGATATTTCGATTACGTGCAATGACTTTGATCGGTCGTGTCTGATTCGGATGCACGACTTTGCAGTTTAATTGACTTTTTAAAACGAGGCAGGAAACGAGATTAAATCTCGGTTATGTAAAAACCATGCTTGCGGGTCTGCGTTCATGAGGTTGGGTCGAACCAATCAAAATAAATATTAGCAATGGTATGAACAATCGAGAAGTAACACAAACAGACACAATAGACACAGGGATGACCGTCCCTGACCGTTTTACCGTCATCAGCCAGGTAGACCCAAACCTGTGCCGACGGTTGTCCAGTGGGTAACTGGACAGTTGGGTCAAGTGCTCTTCCCATGTAGACTATTTGGAACCCGCTCTCTGTCAGCTGCAATAGGCAATATGCGATTTCACGTGACTGGCGTCCATTCTGACTACAAGATAGAAGGGGTAAACCCTGGAGTTCGAATGCAGACTTGTAATGCCCTTTTCATCTTTGAAATAAAGACCGATTGACCGATCGGCAACACCATTATCACTCAACAGTACCATGGATCCCGCAGACTTTCATTCGTCATATCGTGTGCGTTCTTTCAAAACGAGACTGCTCCCAAAAGAATTCCAGAGAAAGTCAACGAAGCGCATATCTGCACCTCTCAATACTGGAGGAGATGAGAAAAGCAATGGCATGGAAACTGTCTAACATTCACGGTGAGTGCTTGGGTGTGAGATGGAAAATTGAAAGCTTAACGAGCAGGCAGACTTCAAAACAGAGCGGGCCGGGGTGGCCGCCGCAAATTTGGATGAAGCAATTGCGAAAGCCGAGAAAATGAGGTATAACAACTTCGCGCCTTTCGTAAGTCACAGTTCCAGCAGGCATGCACTGACTGGTGGTCTTGTGCATGCATTCTTTTCAGACTGACCATGCGGCGTGCGAAACTTACCGCCTGCACATATAAAGTAAGAGTAGAAAACAGATGACTTCAAAATCTGCTGTTTTAAATGTGGAGTGTGGAGGAAATTCTTTAAGGAGCCATAGGAATATCTGCAAGCGAAGTCATATACCTGCGACGCTGGTGGGTAAGGGCAAAAGTCTAACATGACATGTACTTTGCTGTCACAAATGACCAGATCGGTTTCATAACTCCTCAATCTGGCGGATCATTTAAATTATCTGAGTCATAAGTTCCATAAGTGTAGCACCCACCGAGTGTGCCCGCTTAGGTCACCAATATCGGCCGTGGTCAGTGTCGCACCAGTTCTCATTGTCTGCGGCGAACTGCATGGTGGAGCACGCAGCCAGCAGGCCCGAGTTGTGCATAGAACTTGTCAGTTTGTGAATATGGGCAGTCAAATTCGCTGCTTTTAGACGTCAGAACAGAAGTACACCTCAGCCGGAAAACAACTTTTCCAGTCAGGTTGGCTTCTAATTAACACATGTGATTCCTACTTGGTACATTTTTCGTCGGTATCGTCATTAGCGCACAGAAGTGTTGCAATTAATGGACTAGCGTGCTGAGTAAGCAACACAGAAGGCGGCCGAAGCGTTCTTAACTCATCCTAATGCCCTTAATGCGTCACAGAGACAAGCCACTGTGACAACCGCATGCCGCAGGAGGGTCAATTAAGCAATCCGTAGTATGTGTGTGAGCGTGTGTGTGTGTGGTGTGTTTGTGCGTTTACGAGCTTTATACAGTACAATGAGGACACAGAAAGACATCTTAATAGTACGATTGTGGGCGGGTGCTGGGGGACTGACCTTTATCCGATTAACAGCCTCCTGGGCCTGTCGCAGGCGGTTGATTTTGGAAGGCCGGCTGTCACACGTCAACTGTGTGCTGCCGAGGTAGCGCAAGGGGTATAGCAGACCCTCAATTAGGCGATCAGGGAAGTCGGGATGGTGGACGGCGACTGGAGGTGCGTGCAAGAACAGACACGATTTTAGCAGAGCGATAAAACCATGAGTCAAAGGGATATGGGGATACTGGAGTGGGTTTGACCGTCCCGAGCGAAGACGTCTACCGTGTGACCCACAGAGTAGGCGCAGCAATAGGGCTAGATCGCAGTTGGTAGCCAGGACCCGTGTTACAGGTGGCGGGGAGGGGTTGTTTACTGGGTCTATTTTGTGGGGCTCCACAATCACATCTGACCCATTTGGCTTCCGTTTTACGTTTGAGGTTAGGATTAAGGTACCCGTTAATAGTTTCCGATTTTCGAGTTAGGGTTGTGCCTTTAACCTTAGGTTTTCGGGTTACGGTTAGGGTTTGAGCGTATGATTAGGTTTCAGTATTACGGTTAGCCTTTCCAGTTACGGCTATGCCTAGGGGCTAGGTTACGTTTACGATTTCGATTAGGGTTAGGGTTGCCGTTAGGGTTAACGGTGGACGTTTAAGGTTGAGGTTAGGGTTAGGCTTAAGTTTAGGATTAGGGTTAAGATCGCCGTCCACTTCCCCATTCCTGGCTACCAACTGCGATCTAGCCAGCAATAGTGACTTGCGCGTGAATTAGCTTACAGTGAGGCGAAATTCCGCAGCATCTATCGCACTTTCTTATCCCTCAATCATCAAGCTCCGATGGCAAGACAGTCTCATGACGACCAGAGGTGGGCTCGGTTGCAGTGGCTGTCAAAGTTGGAAAGTCCCTTTACGCGTGACCCACACGCCCTGGTGAGCTGCACAATGCGTCAGTTCTTGGCAGAGTTTCTAATTGTGAGATATTTTAACACTGTGAAACGGCCGTTCATAAAACATCATGTATCTGCATTTACGAATGTGGCTTGCAGTGTTAACAATAGTGATCAAATCCATTGCTCAATTTTATGAACCCCATATGGTCTCCTCTTAATGCCGTAGAGAAATGCATGGTTTTCCGTACACGTAAAACATACGGCTTGTAATTTTGAAACCCTGAATGCAAGTTTAACAGCAGGTCGGGTTCAACATTATTTGGGGATTAGAAAGGTTTTTTAAAACCGAATTATACCCTTCCTTCGAGTATAAAATTGGGAGAATACGTGAGCTCCTACTGAATAGGTAAAATAATGAATATTTTTGTGCATGTTTTTTCATTAAATATAATTAAATTTTAATTGACCAGAAAATTGCATGCTACCTAAGTAATCATTTTTGCAGATTATAGTTCTTGCATGCAGTCGGAAACAAATTCATTCGAAAGCCGACACCCTGAGGTAACTGGATCATTATAGAATTATTCTGCATGCTGATTATTTTTACAACCCTACTTAATTAGTCTCTTCGAAACAAGAACGCATTTCGAAATTTCGATTGACATTTCACGAGTTAGCCCACCTACTGTAGGTAATATTAGGAAGGAGCCATTGAGCCTGCCTCCCAGTCCTTGAGCAAGTCACCCCATATGCACACACCGTATTAACACCGACGACGAAAGGTACTAGAGTAAGGATCGGCACACAGGAAGAGACCCCAAAATACGAGAGCGCTTCTTTCTGACGTTTGGATTTAGCCTTGTCCAGCTGACAACCAAATATCGCTTCTAATCCCCAATTGTTGTCCCGCTCATCACTCTAGGTACCTCTAATAAACCGATGATACAATCGCACGCAACGAAGTGGATCTGGATTATTTAAATTGCGTCCTGTGTGCTAATAGAAGCGAAGTGGCAAGTTCCAGGAGGTTGTCGCGAAGAAGGAGACACGATTGCTGAAACAAGAGCATTATTAGCCTGACTTTTTGGATTCTCACTAAATAACCCTAACCTGACTTTGTCTCTGATGATCGATTCGAGTGAGAATCCGAACGTCTGCTTCATAGAGCTCTTGTTTCAGCGATCGTGCCTCCTTTGTTACTGTGTTTGAAGAAAATTGACGGCTCCTAAGAGGAGATGAAACACCTAATTCACGCGAGTTCTACTCTCGCTCGGGAAAGCCTGAGAGCAGGACTCCAGACGGTTGCCGAAATCAGAGACGATAAGCTAGCTCTGGTGTGCAAGGGATCATAAAAGCAACAGTACAGTGGCGGAAGTCTTCGCCATCACTAGCCTGATCAGAAACGCGTTCGAATATGGTATGATTCCCGGGAGAGTGGTGGTCTCGCGCTCTCCCCCCCTCACCCTCCTTGATTTTTACCACCGACGACAGCAACCGCTTTTGCAAAATGACGCCGGCAGGCTTGCAAATGACAACCTGTGTTACGACCCGTATCTGCCTGCCGGCTGCTACGGTCGCTACTAATAGCAGTGCGAGGGGGAGAAGGCGACCAGTAGTGGGAAAGAGCAGTGAATGGGGAGGGAGAGTGTGAGAGAGAGAGGTGAGGAGGAGTGTGAGGATGAGAAAGGTGGAACTGAAGGAAGGGGTGCCAAACAAAGGTAGTGGAACTGCACCTAACGAGATAGCTGCTGCCTGGAGCATCCATCGAGTTCAGTATCAACCGGGCGTGCAGATTTGCAAACGGGGAATATTAATGTCTGTTCTGCTATTTCAAAAAGCAAAATGTGACACGGTGAGATGAGTTACGTGGCTCAGTAAGTGGAGAAACGATAACTGCAGGGACGGCGCGGGCGAGTAGCACAGATGGCAATCAGCTGACTGGTATTAGGGCTGACGTACAAGCCACCCTAGATAACAGTAAAAAAACAATCGCAGTCAAGTGACACTGTATTCACAAAGTTTTATGGTTTGTTGGAGTGCGGGGAAGCTAGATGTCTCACTCCGACGTATCGTGTCAACTAACCAAACTAGTGGCGCAAAGGGTCACCAAACCCAGACGAGAGACCTTGTTTCATCTCCGCACGCCATGCATGTAAAGTTCTTGCAGTTATATGGAGCAAACCGGGCGCAAATTTGCCTCCAGGCTGCCTGAGCATAAAATGGCCGTTTAAAATGAGAACTCATTGCACGTTGATACTGGCTACAGTTAAGAGCTAAACCCGATTTTGAAGCAAAGGATGCGCCGTAATCAATGCCTCGAGAAACCAGTATTCGAAGACAAAGTGATAGACGCGCTTCTCGATAGCTTCCTCCGACTTAAAATGCGTAAGGGACAACAGCGCGATTGACATTTGTCAAGCTCCAAGAAGCCATTTGAGGGAATGTGACGCAATTCTGATTGGCAGATTTCCCCATTCATTCTGTTTTTTGCTCCTTTTTACCCCCTGCTGTCTTGGATGATGAAGTCGGGAAAGGGACAAAAAGCCTACCAGAAAGCCTCCCCGATAGTTGGATTTTCTACAAAGAATTGGGTTACTGCGGTGATATTTCGTTTTTTGTACCTGCAGACGTACAAAAAGGATAAAGACAGAGAGAAGACCGGCCGCAAACGGACTATGCCCACTCATTCTACAATTCTCAACAGAGTCAGATTGTCCAACGCCAGTTAATCAATTCGGTTACGGAGTTCATAATGAGGCAGGATTGCACAGGATTCTATCTCCTTCTCTTACCTTACCCACCGTCTTCTGACATAGTCAGGACAGCCAGGGGGTGGGGGCTGGAGCGACGGCTAACAAAGTTAAAATCCTCCAAAGTTGGAATCCGTCTACGTGTACAACACATGATCCCACCTCCGGTTCATGTACCAGGCTGCATTTGACAGGCTCGAATGTGACATTGAGAGAATGCTATGAAGTCTTTGCAGGTTGACCCTGGGAATCGCGTTAGCCTGGCAAAACCAGAGCCGCTAATGGTTTGGACGCTCCTTCTGCACTACAACAAGGAAAGGAAATTCGGTTGCCGCTGTCGATCGACCAGTGGCGCACAGGGGGCAACTGGTATCGACCTTGGGCCCTTTTCTAGGTCATTAACCAATGAAATGTACATCCGTGATATGAGAAGAAGCTCACACAGGCGCAAGCAGTGATGCAGCTTGATGGCTAATTTTTTTCGATACCAACAACACCAGGTATGGTGAAGAAGGCTAGAAATAAGTTACTAAGTGCTCTCGGAAGTCAGTATATGGCTAGCTTATGGAATGTTCACCGAAAGCCTCAAATGCTACCTTAATTCGAAAAGATTGCCTGATTAGGGTTGTCGTGTTAATTATCATGTCGTATAATGTCAATATATTCCGGTCACGTCAGGATGCGGACTTTCGAGCGAGTTCCCTATCGACCGCCTACGTAACCTACACTCTGTAAAAAACGGCTGCTTAAGTAGTATGAATTCCTCCACTGAATTTCGGTGCCCATATGAATTCACACATAATTTAGAGAAAGCACGCATAAAATATTCTTTTTGCCAATTGAGTATCAAATTATGTCTTCCTCAAATTTTATCCTTGAAGAAAGAACGTCTTTTTGATTTTAAAAAGTTTACCATTATAGGATTCTTCAAACCGATGAAATGTCCGATTATGCAGAATCGTGTCAGCACATTTATTAATGCCGCCCATAAAGTGGACAACGTGCTCCGCATCCACTACAAATCTTTATGAGCCCTATGTGACCTCTTCTTAATAGAGTATCTAAATGTATGACTTTTCTTACACGAAGAGTATACAGCTCGTGGTTTGGAAACCCTGAGTACAAGTGTAGCGGCACGTCAGGTTGAAAATTATTCTGAAATTGAGAAGGTTTTTTAACATCGAATCATGCCCTTTCTCCAAACAAAAAATTCGAAGAAGACGTAATTTGCTGCCAAATGAGCAAAAGAAAAAATATTTTCGTGCATGTTGTCCACGGAATATATTTAAACTCATACGGACATCGGAAATCAGTGGTAAAGATCCATACTACTTAAGTAGCCATTTTTTACGGAATGTAAGTTGCACAGGCAGTCGATGGGAAGCATGTTCGAAAGCCGGCGTCCTGACGTGGCTGGAATATATTGGCATTGCGCGACGCGATAGTTAACATGACAACTCTACCTAAATAATATTTTCGATTTTGGTCAATATTTCATGAGGTGGCATATTTACTGTAAACCGGCACCAGTCCCCTAAGTCGTGCGTTAAAAATTCCTCCGCATTTGCAATGTAGTGGGTCCGCTAGCAATCCGATATGACATCCACTTATAGTCCACTCCTCCCATTCCCATTTATTGTTAACATACGACGATGGTTGGGCTCGAGAGAGGGAGAGAGAGAGAGAGACCATAAGGCA
>CACRXP010000013.1:2129336-2148315 GCA_902702965.1 Spirometra erinaceieuropaei
CGCGCGGCACCTCTGGAACGCACACATACACACAGAGAGAAGTGCACCCCGAATAGCGCAGATTAACATATGCTGCCTTGTAGCCACGGCATCGGACGCTCTCGCCACTCCTCGTGTCTGGCTTGTTCCTGCTTCGGGACACCAAAATGCGTGGACACATTAAGTCTGCACTTCCCCAAGCGCACACACAATCATCTCACGATCTCTCTAATCCTTGTCACAAGCAGTTGAGGACTCACTAAGCACTAGCGCAGTCACGCAGACAGAAAAAACCTAGACTTAGAGACTATATAGATGGTATCGACGACTGCCTAAAGCGTGACTTGCGAAGCCGTCAACTGGTAGGATAATTGGGTCTCGGGACGGGCAGCTAGGTTGCAACAGCTCCCCTCTTATGTAGCCACGTACCAACCCTCGCTTTGCAGAGAACCGAGCGAACGAAGCCGAGTTTGCGCAGGTTAAAAATCCAGAATGTGGAGTACGCGAGAAGTTGTGACGACACAATTGGTCAGACAGTGCATTCTGGCTCATATACAATCGGCTTGATCTGCTCTTGACAATAGTATGCGAGATGGAATAAGACTGATCCTACATGCCCTCTCATCCCTATAATAAACATCATGCGCCAGTGATTCATCTCAGCGCAGAAGTCGTTGCGAAGAGGATCGTTGGGGGGCGGGATTTATCGTCATTTGGACTGAAAGTCATGCCACAAGGGGTCTTTCTTAGTTTAGGAAATATAGTAACTCTCACAGCGATGAAATCAGTGGCCGACGCCTGGTTCGTGTAAAGCATGAGTCCCACATGCGTATGACATGTGCAGATGGGAGCGAATGTCAGATCAACTATTGCGTGCGTGCTTATCCGCAGTCACTCTGACCTTGTCATGCCGCTGGAACACTAAGGCATCGGTCTCATTATGAACCAAGTCACATGCCAGTCGCCCTTGTCCCTTAGTGCAATGGCAGTCCTCGCGGAGTCTGATGGACGAATAATGGCATACATGTTTTTGTGTCGTGTGTTTATGGGGTTTAAGAATTGCACAAATCACAAAAGTCACTCTCCAGCGCCCTACCCTTGGGTTGGAAGTTTTGACAAGAAATGAACTGCATGGTAGCCAATACAAAGTTGGAGAGCTCGGGGCCCAATTCTAACAACTGCTGCCCGATTTTCGCGTGTGCATAATTTCCAAAACTCTTCAAGCAGGTCAGGTCAAGATGGAATTATAAAACAATGCCTGCTGACCTTACTGTAGTTCTTAATTAACATACTATAAAGGACTTCAAGCACAAACAGGCATAGAACAGGGGGGGGGCGCGGTCAGCGCCGGAGCAATCCCAATCGTACATTGCTGCCGCACACCTACCTGATCAGACGCCTGCGACTTTGTCGTAGCATGACTGAAAACTAAGTGTCCGGAACCTCGACCAATAGTCATCTAGCTCGCCTCTCTCCTGCTCACACTACACCCGCAAATCTGTGCCTCACACAGATGGATTCGGTCACATGCATTTACACGGGAATAATATTCAAAACATGCCGCTTCCCTCATTCACCCATGACTCACACAACTGCCACACGACGAAGTCTGCTAACGAAGATACCGATCGTGGTGTGTGTATGGATGTTTGCGTGTGACATGCGTTAAGCAAAGGCTTTACGCCACGTCGGCCACTGTGCCTAATTTGGTTTTCAGTCGGTTCGGCCCGCTCTTGTCACTTGGTGTATGGGGAGGAGAGAAGGTGGAGTTGGTCTACCTGGGATTCGATGGTTACTTTTCTCACTGTAAACAATCTGGTCGCGGCTTTGGAGATTGTCAACCGATAGGATGAGCCTGATTGCATTCGCGATGGAGGGTCAGGCTGCGTTCACTGCCTATAGGTGTGACATTTATGGTGACTGTCGTTGATAAGACACCGGAGACTGCCTCTTAGAAAATTAGTCCACGTGGAGCCGAGGTTCAGCTTCCTAAGCCACCGCCTCCAAGTCCAGTTCTAATCATCTCGAACTTCTCTGCCATGGAGGCAGGATGATGTGAAAAGAGGGAGTATGGTAAATACAGCGCAACGCTCCATTCTCATAAAATGGTTCCAGCCTAAGTGACGCGCATGCCCTCAGATTAACAGTGGTCCTCATAGTCCGGGTTGTACGACATACCAGTAGTGCACTCTGCGGTTACAAAGTTGAATTAGACGACCTTATACAGCTGTGGTTTTAATTATGTCAGGCGACAGGTGCCCTGACGCACATCCCACTGTTCAAGCTGATAGCTGGCATGCGTTATTTGCGGCTTGGTAGGAAGGAAATATATATACATACAGTGAGTGACCTATCTCATGAAATGTTGGCTGAAATTCTGAAATGCGTTTTCGATTAGGAAGGATAACTTGGTCGCGGCTGTAATACTGACTATCTTGCGGCATACTCTTATAACATTTCGAACTCGGCAGGATGTCGGCTTTTAAATGCACTTCTTTTCAATCTCCTGTAGAAAGCTTACTCGGTAAAAAATGACTACTTAAGTAGCATGCATTTTTCCCATTGATTTTCGATGGTCTAACAAATACAAATATATTTTATAGAAACCATAAATAAAAATATGATTTATTTTAAGCAATCAATAGAGAATCACGTCTTCTTTATATTTTATACTTAAGGAAGAATTATAATTAGGTTTTAAAAAAGTTTCTAATTATGAGACTTGTTAAGACCGCGAAATGTCAATTCACATAGCATCGTACCTGGCTGTTTACCACGGCTCCTCATGAAATGTACAACATAGTCCGCATCCACTGCAAACTTTTATGGACTCTGTATGATATCTCTTTAATGGCGTAGAAAAATGTGTGATTTTCTTTACGCGGAACGCATGCACCTTGCAGAATGAAATTACTCAGCGCTAATGCAACGAATGATCAGGCTCCGAATTATTCGGCAATTGGAAAACTTTTTTAAAACCTAATTATAATTCTTCCTTAAGTATAAAATATAAAGATGTGATTCTCTATTGATTGACTAAAAGAAAGCATGTTTTTGTTTATGGTTTCTATAAAATATATTTGAATTTGCAAGACCATCAAAAATCAATGGGAAAAATTCATGCTAGTTAAGTAGTCATTTTTTTACCGAGTACGCTTTCTACAGGAGATTGAAAAGAAGTGCATTTAAAAGCCGACATCCTGCCGAGTCTGAAATGTTATAAGATTATGCCGCAAGATAGTCAGTATTACAACCGCGACATTTCATGAGATAGGTCACTCACTGTATGAATATCAGACATTTGGAAACAGACGAGAGAGTCGGACTCTTTGTCCCTATCCTCATTATTCACCAAGCGCAGTCTGCATCTTCTCAAAGAGGGGAATATTAGGAATTTGATGCACATTTGCTGACCCAGCAACGAATGCAGGAGCTTGAAATGTGATTGACGGTGGATAGCTGAAAGTTCAAAAATAGGTACCACTAGACCACTCCGAGCGTGGCACAAAATCTATCTTTGGCCACCCGCCTTGGGTAGCTACAAAAACTGGTGATAGATGAGCTAGTATGCTTTGGTCGCACTTATCCGAGTTTTCGGTTTCTCAAGGATCTGACAGTTTAATCGACGCGTGCGACACAATTCGCTCGAGCTCACTGAACGACCTAAGAGGGAAAGGATGTTGCGGATGCACTTTTAACAGTCTGACTTTCAACCAAACATCTCACTTCCAACAGCAGCTGCGACCCGTTTTTCGGGTATTTACGTTAACATTTGTGTATCCACAATTGCAACTGTATGTGCCCTCGACTGCTTAAATAGACACTGCACAAAGTACAAGAGCAGTATGCAGATTACCTGATATTCGGCCTCCTCGCGTAATTCGGGTATTTCCACAGGCTTCTCAGTCTGATACTGCTTATGAAGCAATCGGTCGGTGTCTTCGTCACTTTCATAGTCTGCCAGAGAAGGGAAAGCACAAATGGTGGTAGGATTGAATCAAAGGCCGAAAATCGGTAAAAGGCGCGCAACCGACAATCAGGACAAAATTCCAGGAGAAATGAATTCTCGCGGAAGCCAAGGTTCATAAACCCAAGAGGGAGCACATTAACTAGTATTGACTGCGTCAAATTTAGCTTTTTACCAGCTGTGGCTTTGTCTAGAGGGGCTCAGGGTGCGCGTCCATGGATGTGCGTGAAGTCTACAAGTGGGGGGGGAGTTATCCACCACAATACTACATTCCATGTGTGTTGGCTTCCGCCTACACGTGCATGTGTAAAGGGCAGTACAGTCTTAAAACCGTCTTGCGGACACCGAGGGAAGGACGACTACCACCCTCCGAACTCAACGACCCAGTGCCATAGGCACGTGGAGTAAATTACACCGACTCTCTGAATCCGCAATGGACTGTCGGTTGAATAAGAGGTGGTACGAAATCATACTTCCCAGTTGAAGCGGAGTTGGAGGACCTCGCAAGCACTTACTGGAATGTGGTCGGGCTGCCGCGGTTGTAAAGCTACAAACGAAAAACGACGTGAGGCCGTTTGCGGGACTCCAAAAATGTTTTCTGAAACCGTGGTGTCGAGGTCGAATCTCTGGAGCTAGGTTGCCTAGATCAATCCGCACTGCAGGTCTCGTATGATCAATGGAACACCCTCCTCCAGAAATAAATTCCTTAAAGGATTCTTGCAAAGGGAAACTTAGTAATTTATCAAAGGCTTTTGCGAGAAAAACTGCTGCTGCAAATATGCTGTGTCGAGTTGTTTCACCAACTGAATTTTTTGGGAATCAAAATGGGAATACAGTCATCATCCCCAATTATCAGGTAGCAGCCTAGGTAGGCTGTGACTTATAAAAGCAGGATGTATGAGGCAGTTTATCTGATTCTGTGCCAGGACCCTCTCTGCTACTATACAGGCCAGATGGTACAATAATTCAGCTGACGAATACGCCAGGACAAACGAGTCGTTCGGAGAGGTCGTCGCTATCCCGAGCCGCTACCCACGTCCTGGAGGAAGACTACGAATTCGACTTCGCTGGCACGCGAACAGTGGCGCGGGATGACAGTAAAATAGGATGAGGTACTGGGGATCCGGGTCTCTGATGGCAACGTCATAGAGACATGTTGGTGTGTCCCCCCCTCCACCTTACTATTACCTGCTACACTCAGACGACCAGGTAGTGCGGTCTAATTTCCAGACAGGGACGTACGCGGCCACTCGGACAACGTGACTCCAGCCCCAACAGCTTGGTCGTCACGAGCAACGACGTTCAAAATGTGCCCCCTGCAGTGCACGCATCAACGTCAAACTTGCGCAACATTTACCGCACTCCCCACTCACCCACCCTGCTGGGATGGCAAGATAATGTTGGGGGCGACCCAACCCCAGTCAAAGACACACGGCTTCCACCACCCGTGTTGTCAGACTACAGAAGTAGCTGCTCGTGTGTTATTGTTCTATACAGACTGCAGATGGGATACTGTACGGGTCCGAAACCTCAAATGAATACAATGACTGCTCTGAAGATGACAGGCTCTTCTTTGCAAAAATGACCGGAGACTCGAATATTCGCTCTTATTCGCAAAGCATTATTCGTTTTACGACCGTCGAGGCAAGCAGCACTTGAAAAGACCACCAATTTCGCATTTGGCAACCTTATACCTAACGGAAAATATGACTGCGATCCTCCAGACAGTCAGTACGAATGATTCAAATGAGTCCAAAATTTAACGTTTATTTGAACTACGCAAACAGGGTTTACAGAACCGGACGAAATGGCTCAGAAATTATTGTCAACATTGTACGTACTTCTGTAAGCTTTGGAGAGACTTGGTCTGAACTACAATACATTATTAAAGCGAGCCTGTGGGTGTGTTGTGACTCTGCCAGCACTTTAAGGCCTTATTTTACGCGCATAAAAAATCTAAATTGCTCAAAATTTTTCCCCACAGAACCTACTATTACTGAGACATCGACAACGCGAACACACAAACGAGAATGCTGCTTGCACTTGTTTCTTTAGCAGGCCTAGCTACGACCGAGAGTATTGGCATGCAAGTAAGGCAACATCAGTAAGAGAGGGCTGGAGGATGGATGAGGGGTTGTGACAATGTCTGCAATTTTGAGGAACCATGCATACACATGAACAGCACCATAGCGTGACGAGAATGAACATAGAATGAACAGGACAAATACCGCGCACAGAAGAGGCAGGCGGATGGAAACGAGAACTATCAGCAGAGATGTAGGAGTGGATGGCTGAGAAAGGCAACGGTTCTACCTAATGTCTCTAAAAGGCTTATGACCAGGATGAAAACGAGAGGTTATTGAAATAACGGCCTACCATTTTCGCGAACAAGGGCACGTCTGGTAGAATGGGACAGTCGGCCTTCAGCCGATTGTTGGTTTTGGACCGACGATGTCGACCGTTGGGTAGCGAGAGTGCCGTCGGCTACCGCAGCCGGTGAATGAGGTGGTGATGAAGATGTCTCGCTACAATGGACGTTGGCTGCAATCTGGATGCGAGAGGTCGTAACTACCTGTGAATGACGTGAGCTGGCCTCGGCAGTGCGTGGACGACCCACGCGGAGGCTCCATTCGCCATCGTGCGTCTGCATGCGACTCGCAGAAACGGGACGTCGAGGTGGGGCAGCGTAGGGCGCAGCGGCGGCGACGACGTTTTCGCGATCACTGCTCAAACTGCTACTAGCACAGCCACCAGCAGCGCCGTCATTAGCGTCGCCGCCGTCGCCACATTCGGCGCTACTAAGGCTGCTGCTACTGCTGTAAACCGTGTCAACATGAGTTGGAAACATCCATTCCTGGGTAGTCAGCTCGACTTGCTGCGGCTGCTCAGCCCTGTTAGGTTCGGATGCATTCTCTGAAATGCAAAAATATGACTTTTCCGAGAGGTTGGGAGATATGGACGGCTCCAATGGTCTAGAAAAACGGGACTTTTCCAAAATATGTACGTCAGTCCACAGGAGTATGAAAAGATACAATGCGACGAAACCGACGCATATATTATACCACCATAATCTGCTGGGTTTGACACTACATTAGGGAGCCGATAGACAGGCGCTTATTCTACCAAGGACATCATAGGATATCAGAAAAAAATAACGTTTAGAAATCAGTAATGGATTAAGTTCACAAGAGTCCCCGCAATTTGGTTTACACCTTAAGGTTCTGCCTGACCGGCAACGAATAAGTCGGCTCAAGGCAGGCATCAACATAACCAGTTAAGATGTGGGGATGTTACTCAATCTATAATATTCAGTTCTCGCCGATGAAGAGTAAATGATTTATTGCCAAAACTTCATAAGAAACTATTTTTGTCGGTTTTCTAAGAAATAATCTGCCGGGTAGCCAAGACAACCGTCTCAGACGACTTTCCACAACCAACATTTCTAAAAAAGCAGCAGCCATAAAGTATATAACAATGGACCGAAAATTTTCCATGAGACGACAGATATACTTGTCAGAATAGGTGTGAGGGAACCACGTCAAGTGGAACATATAAAAGACGAGATTGGATGAAATATCTAGGTTCTGGTCAGTATGCCTCATTAATGGAAAAAGCATTAAAAAGTATGACGTCGCGTTGCTTATGTGAGGCGATGGAAGTGAAAATTGTTTCCCGCTCATTCGTGTGAACGTCTCGGAAGGTGTTGATAACGCAAACGAAATAAATATCAATGACTGATGAGCCTAACCTAGTTAGCTGTGAAAAACTGTTTGAGTATGAGGACAGACTACTCGGTGCGGCTACCATTGTGGTAGCGTAGTACGGTTTATAGTGGGAAAGATTGGTGCATGACTAGTGCCGGAGCCTAGGGGTGCTTAGTTGGGATAGCAAGTAAATGAGTGTTCATTTCAAATCTGTTTTTGACGCCAAGAGCAGGAATAATCCTCAGCTTTGCGAAATTGATTAATAAAATCACTCGGCTTGGAAATGGCTCGAAAGGCATTTATTTGGTCCTTGTACACGAATAATCAACGCCAACAAAACACAAACTCGGAGGAAGGAGTCGCCACGAGTAGTAATACAAATACTGCATGTAAATTATGGTTTAGCTTATTTGGAATGCTGCTGTAGGGTATCTGACAGGTATTTACTTACTTGAACGATGGCCATTTGATTGAGGCATCCTGGACTTCGTCAGACTATGCGACTTTATTCGGGGGAAGAAAGACCTAATGAAGATAAGGGAAGTTTTATGACCTGCGACTAAATGCAAAAGACATGCATAAAATGCACCAATGGCGGCAAAAATTCACCACCGACTGTGGTCTAAGCACACTCAGGGAGCAGAATGCGCCAGGTGAAACGAACAGAGGATGACATCAAGACATGCTCTAGCGACATGACATGCGAAATTTTGGTAGAAAAAAAGCCGACAACGAGGAAAATTATGACTTCCACTAATAATAATTTAGACAGCGTTATGAGACGATTAAGTATATCAAGTCCGCAGTTTCTCACAATGGTTTCTGATTAAAAAACGAGGGGTGCGAGCCTTCGTGGATGCATTCGATGAGCCGATCAAATCGAAAAAAGTAATTTTGCCGTTTAGACACCTTTATTGAATGGAGGCAAGCAATTTGGCGAAGCGCAATACCAAAAGGGACTAGCAGACAGAATTTACAAATGCATTCTCAGAAGGACGAGGGCAGGCGGAAGCGACTACATGCGCATGCACTACCTTTCCCTAATGTTCCTGCGACGACCCTTTAGTAGCCCCTTTTCTTGGGAAGCCACTGGTTTTTCGGACAAAAGCAGTTGATCCTCCGCTGAGTTATGCATAGGCGAGTCAGTCCATAAGCTGGAGACGCCATGTCCAGGGGAAAATTGTTTACATATTGTCCCTTCGTCTCGGCAACCCCCTTGTCCTACTACAGGCAGAAGATCTGGAAGTGTGATGGGTCCAGTGAGGGATCGCTTAATGTCTTCAATATCAGAAGTGATGGCACGAACAACCGATGGGCTAAGAAGACTACACTGTTCCCTAAGCTCAGTAGCAAGCTCCTCGTTGAACCTGAGATCGTCACAAGACTCAGTAAAACTTGGAGAGTGAGCGCCTGATTTGTGCGTCGGATGAGCAGGACTGGTGAAGGCTACTGGTGAAAGCGACCCCAATTCAGAATTTGACGACAAAGGACTGCCTTGTCCAGTGAACTTTTTATTTAGTTCTCTGATCATGTTGTTTGACGCTTGTGTTAGGATTGGCGAGGCTGGGTTGCCGGAGCTGCTCGGTCGAAACAAAGGAAGTACCTCACAGAGGCCAGAGTGATGGTTGTTCAAGTTAGCTGAAGGTAAATTCTGGTCCGTTGACAAACAAACAGCTTCGTATGGGTTCAAACGTTGTTCACGAAGATCGACCAAATTTTCATTTTCATCGTCGGAGGTTAGCGGGACTTCAACAAGCTCTGAATTTTTACGGTCAAGTTCCGAGCCACAATTATTCGGGCTGACGACATGATGCGGAGAGTAGGTGGTTAGTTTATGAGGATGAGGCCCACTGACAGGTGAGTGCGAAGGGGTTAGACTTGCAGAATATTCATCACCACTGGCCCAATCTCCAAAATTACTCATTTCAGGCAGCGCCGATAAAGAGATACAGAGTGGGCAAGAAAGACTTAGGATTTCCCGTGGTGCCTATAAATTTTCAGCCCTTTGGGCGATGACCTAGTGAAAAAAGAACTCATTTTATATGCGTGTTTGTGTAGACAGAAAATACCCTACAGTGGACAGGATTGAAGGACATTAGAAGTGTATATTTGGGTAACTTTATAAATTTCACGTCCGCCAGCAGCGCTTCGAAAGCCATTTATGTCTAGGTCTTTTATTTCGCATGCACTAAGGCGCATCTTATTATAAGAATGAGGTTGTTGATAAGATAATAGGCATAAAACAGGAGTGGATGATACAGTAATTGTGTATCTATGTAGGAAAGAAGATGTGCATACGACAAAAAGTCCACAAATTGGTGCATATATTTTGCTTGAAAAATCGGTTGGTCAAAGGACGGTGATGAGAATTTGAAAGCATGTGGAATCTTGACACATTCGTGAGCTGAGCTCATCAAAACCGGTTATTACACACGCGAAGATTACAGATTTGATAGACCTCAGTAATGACGGAATCATCAATTATGTTCATGAGATTTATCAACGCCGTCATCTGCCACACGAAAGACAAGATTAAAAACGCGAGAGGATCTAAGATTGAAGAAATTGGATTTCCGAAGTTATCATACGCTTTTAGGAGAGCAAGGCCTGACAAACACAAAAATACGCGAACGCATTAAGTATCTTCTGATCGTTCATGTAAGGAGGGATAGAAAAATATATTTTACAAAGTGCTGTTTATTTCAATATTAAAGACTCAAACTAGAAGTGGCCCACAACTTTATTAGTGCACTTGATGCATGCGGGGCGTGCGCCTGTGGATAAGGGGAACAAAAAATCGTTAAAACGGTGATGGGCTTGAACTATTACGGAAAGAATTGTGAAAGAACACGCACAGAGAACGCACAACAAAAAGCCACACGAACCTCGTGGTCATAAATTCCGCGTCATTGGAGGCTGATTAAAAGCTTGTAAACCTAAGAAGCTAACTGAATAGAGATTTTTGAATAGTATGACTTCCGTAATCAACCGATGGACTCCAAAGCTGCTTAGTCCAACCCAGACTTTTTATCCTTAAATGGAAAAACATAACTACTAGAACTTTACAGAAGCGCCGTTCATCGGTCATCACTTAATTGATCTCATAATTCCAGTAAAAGGTAAACGTTCCGCCCGCCGCGAGAATTTATAAGAGTTTTAATCAGCAAGATGAGTTTGTTAGTAAGAAAATCTACCAACTCTCGGACTGCAGTCGTTTAATAAATATCGTAAGTTCCCATGGGTAAGAAATCGACCGACAAATTGAATGCATTCTCGCAAAAAAGCACGAAATATGTACGCTCAAGAACCACCTTTTTCAGGTAAACCAAATAGGTTTGAACAAGGTTTCTGCACAATCAACGAAGCTCAACATTTTCTGGAATCGAATAAGTAAGCGTGGTTTGAATACTTGATCAGTATGCAGATTTGACGCGAAAACACGAGCAAGGCTCTGCTTATATCCCTTATATATACTGGGTACTGAATTATCTACTGAATTAAAATTTCTCATAAGAGACGACGAATCGTTTAACGTTCTCAAATCTACCATTAACAAAAATGACTCTTGTCAGAATTCTACACTCTCCTATTTTCTCTGCCAAATTAGATAGGCTCAAATTACTTGCAATGTACTGACACGGCGGCTATATTACCTGATATCAGCGGATGAAAACCCTTCCTCGGAGACTCGGTAGCACCGATTTTGGGACTCTGTTCGCCCCACCGCACTGGCTGTGCTCGGCCGCACACGTACTCAGCACCAGGATCCTTTTGACGAAGATAACGCCGCCAACAGTAACCTGCTGACGGAGATAAACAGGCTGCGCGGAACCTACCTCTACCGTCCAAATGATGCGCAAAAAGCGGTCTTCTATCAATGTTGCCGACTTGCGCGGCAACGGTTGCAAGAAATGTTAGGCCACTGGATGGCCGTAAGGTCGAGGAGATCCAGATATACGCCGACCACCATGACTCAAAGAACGTCTTCGCTGCAGACAAGGTGATGTACGGTTCCCCGACCAAAGGAAAGGCATCGCTCCTCTGTTCTGAGGGATCAACCCTTTTGACAAAGAAGTCGCAGATTCTAAAGCGCAGGGCCGAGCACTTGAGCAGCTTTCTCAGTCGGCCCTCCATAATCGCCGACACCGCCATCAACCGGTTCCCCCAAATGGAAATCAACGTCGACCAGGGTCTCTGCCCCCCGTTCCAGAAGCCAGTCGCTCCCGGCAACAACTCCTCAGCGGAAAAGCAGCAGTCTCCGACGCAATCTCATGCAAAATCTACAAACTCGGCGGCCTTCGTTTGATGGGCCAACTCACGACGCTATTTCAGGAGATGTGACACTGCGGATAAGCTCCTCGAAGCTTCACGATGGGATGATGGCGTGCGTCACGGACAACGGAGCAATCAACGGGGCATTCGCAGTGACCAATGGAGTTATGCAGGGCTGCGTCCCCGCGCCTGCACTCTTCCCTCTCATGTTCTCTTCCATGTTGATGGACGCCTACTGTGATGGGCATCCCGGGGCACGCATCGCCTACAGAACCAACGGGCATCTTCTCAACAGCAGGCGCATGCCGTCGCGGACGATGATATCCCCGACGACCGTTCATGATCTGCTCGTCGCCGACGACTGCGGGCTCAGCAGCGCGATCGAAGTGGACATGCAAAGGAGCATGGACCTCCTCACCGACGGGTGCGTCTACTTTGGTCTGAATATGAACACGGATAAAACAGTGGTCATGCACCAACTGTCACCCAAACCGCTACACTGCCCTTTTCTTCGAATTACTGTCGACAGTCACCAAATAAAAACCATAAATATTTATATTTATCTCGGAAGCACACTTTCCAACGGCCCCAGAATTGACGACAAAGTTGGCCACCAGATCTCCAAAGCCACCCAAGCCCACGGCAGTCTGAAGAACTTTGTGTGGAATCGTCACGGTCTCCAACTGAATGCCAAACTGATGTGCAGGGCCGTTTTCTTGACGACACTTGTCCACGGACAGAGACTTGGACCGCCTACTCCAACTATGCCAAGATACTCAAACCTATTCATCTCAACTGCCTTCGCAGAATACTAAAGCTGGGATGATAGGACAGGATCCAGACACGGAAGTGCTAGAACGGACCGCATATTTATCATCTACGCCGTACTGAGTCAACTGCAGGTAAGTTAGAACGAACATGTTATGAGTTAAATCTTCAGTTACAGGCAGTTACGAGGTGACCTGATACAAGCTTTCCGTATCATACACGGCCAGGACTGCAGCCTCGTACCGGGGGACTTCTTCGAGTTAACAACCACCACAAACCTACGAGGCCATCCATTCAAACTACGTGTAACAGGGGCCAGGCTGGACACACGAAAGTTCTTCTTTTCTAACAGAGAGCTAGAAGCTTGGAACGCCCTGCCTGTGTATGTCGTTATGTCTGCTTCCGTCGAGGTCTTTAAGAGGAAGCCGAAATTGTATAGCAGTGTCCACTAAATTACCACCCTACATCTGTAACCTTGACAACTCATTGTTATAATACTACTTCCTATATTTCAGTAACATCTGAAATTGAATTGCTTATTGTCTCCAACCCATCGCCTACGCTTACTGACATGCACATATGCAACTTTTGTCAGCAGGCGTATTATTTATTTCTCTGCACTCGAAACCACCGCTGTACAACTGCTCGTACCATTAACATTTGAAACAGTTTGCTTGTCTGTACAGAGCTGATGGTTTTCCGATCATTTGTTACATTTATTGTACCTTTTCCAGTTTTTGAGATTTTGCAGTTGCTAGTAAACAAATAGGGGGTTCAAAGGCGGAGACTTACATTTCCCTCAATAAAACTGAACTGAGGATGGAAGACACACGAGTACCGAAACGACTCTTCTATTGCGATGTCGCCACCAGTTATCGCTGACAGGGAGGACCGAAACTGCGCCACAAGAACACATAGAAGAATTCTCTTAAGCGAATGTGTATCGATCCAGAGACCTGGAAGGACCTCGCCAAGAACAGACCGGCTTGGAGAAGAAAAGTGAATACAGGTGCTGCCATCTACGAAGTAATTCGGATTGCGTCCACAAAAAGCAAACGGAAAGCTCACAAATCTCAAGTGCCTCGTCTCTTCAGTGTTAAACACCCGAGACTTCCAGCCTGCTCCCTCTGCCAAAGAGCATTTCGTGCACGATGCCATTTCGCTGAACACTGTCGGAATTAATGCGCCACCAGCCCGATAAGATCTACCTCTTCTCCCACTTTCGTTTCTACCACAAACCCGGCGCCGACCGCCAACCTCGTCACCGTCGGCCACACTTTCGCTACCCCGCCGCCACCATCGGTCTTGCCTCGACCACCGCCTCAACTACAGCGTCCAGTATCATCACCACCTCGTCTTCACGCACCCCCCTCCCCCCCACCAGAGGAACGGAGTCCGACGCCCCATCAATTTCAACCATCACCAACATCTGAACGTCCAAAGATGTCAATTCGGTTCATGCCTGTTCTCATTGCAACCGCACATTCACCTCACACATCGGCCTGGTCCATCACTTGCGAATCCACTGCACGGGGAATGGAGAACCTGTGCCTGTAGCACCAACCTTCACCCGCCAAATCCGCTTCAACTGCCCTCACGCACGGGTCCATTAGGATATAAGTGCATTCAGGAAAACCTGCCGTAGACAACCGCCGGCTGCCATCTCCTACGGAAGTGTGAAGTGTGCTTCTCGGCTCCTTCTCAATAGGGCCGCATGTGGTATCCAAATCTGAGATTATCACGGCATACCAGTCGCTGTGGCTGGGAAGGCTGTCAGCTGACGTCACAACTCATTCCACGCGGTCTGCCCAGTTGCGTGTGTTTGTGTGGAGTGACGAACTGGTAGGCTGAGAACCAGGCTGCCAAGGCTCCGTCTTAACCGGTCTGTGATACTCTCAAACACGTGCGTGCTTTATAGTTAGTGTCTCTTAGCCGACGACTGCTTGGCTACCCAGCCTTGAAGGGTGACGGCCCAGGCAAATACAGAGCCACGTGTCACCCGTCTGGGCCTAAAGGTCTGAGAGAGTCTGCAATGCCATGATTAGCAATCCAAGGCCCTCGCAGTCTGGTGTGCGCTGCCTGTTCTCTGCCGGTAGATGCGCTTGTGCTCCCGTTATGTATAGAGGTCGTGAGCATGGCTGCCCAGTCATCCTCCTCCTTTTGACTCGTCGCGGTGTTTTGTTGTTGTTTAAAAGACTGACCAATTGTTGTGTGGACCAGGGGGTGTGGAGTGGAGCGCCAAGGTGCGGGTTCGGCCGCGCCATCCACCTGCGACCTGCCCGGCTTCCGGCCTTCTTGAGTTTGTCTTGACACCGGGCTCAGGTGGGGGAGAGAGCGCGGTAGATATTGCGTAAGTCTACACTCAATATCAACTAATTCACGCGCAAGTCACCCTGCTTGCTTTACTTTGTCGTGGAGCCCACGGTGGACGTCGTCGGATGTGGCGGTCGAACTGTCCACTGTTTTTAATTAAAAGCCCCACATAATTACGTTGACGGACACCTATTTGACTGTGCAAACGAGAATCAGTGGAGCTAGTATTGAAATATTGAATGCCTTGGTATGACGGGTTTCAACTTGGAGGGGGAGGCGTTGCAAGTTACAGATCTATTACAAATTCCTGCTGTTAGCGGGAAATATCCGACGTCGTGCTACAAAATGATATAATAATTTCATGCAAAAATGCGGCCAGGCGATTATCGGGCAATTAGCCTATGCGTTGTCTAACAGTCTTCCAGTTCCAAGCAAACAGCCGACGCGGAATAATGAAGTTCACTGAAATTGATATAAGAGCAGGAAAATTTATTTTTGCTGAACGGCTTCGACGTTTCTGTAATGAACTGGAAAATTCCTGTGACATACCCCTATCTACATCATTCGACTCAAATTATTACAGTATTCTCTGGAAGAATACCTAATTCTATACACAGAGTTTGGATAAAGCCTAAGAGACGGAGAGCGAAATAACTCCCCAGACCTTGCTTCCAGTAAATAAAAGGGAGACATAGAGTAGTGAACTCGAAACCGCCATCTGACCTAGGTGACCATATTGCATTTACCTGCGTATGCTCTGTCCTACCGTTTCTCAACCGCGATCTGAGAGGTGCAGAAATATTTGGAAAGACGATTTGGACGCAGTAATACGCGCTGCTTCGCAGAAAATCTGGTAAGTTAATAAGGACGGTGACGAAGATTTCTGGCAGTGTTTCAGGGGGTTCTATAAGGTTTAGTTAATGCTTATTTTCCCAAGAAAACAATAAGACCGTGCGCTCGAAATGCATGGGACAATGAAACGGCAAAGGGAGCAAAAAGAATAAAATGACTTTGGTAAAGCTACTTGCAGCTTTAAGATCCCAGATAATTTGCCAAATATAAAAATCAGCATTTTAACTGCCACAAGCAAATACGAACTCTTAGAAACTTATCTAAGCACCGACTGACGGCAGAAACCAGTACATGTTCCAAGAAGTTTTGTATGTACATCCGAAGTAGAAGGTAGCCCAGGGACAAGATTGTGGATCCAAAGGATGGCATAGGAAACAACTTATCTGATGGTCGACAAAGAGTACTTTTATTCCAGTTGTTCGATCGATTTTTATGGTGTTGTCATCCGAAGACAAACCGGGTTTGAAATGAACCAAGGTGTGACATAGAGAATGTCAATTTTACATTCTCGTCTTATTTACTACTAACGGTTTAATGGTAACCAAACTTCAGAATCGTACTTTTGCTTCCGCATACATGCCAATTCTCGTTGTACTTTCATTGTTCTTTGTTGTCGCTCGCTTCTAAACCGACCACCACACGTTGGTGTCATCCTTGTGAATGCCGCCTACTCACCTCGAATGTATGTGCACTCCTTAATTTAGGCCTCTCATTGTTGACTTTGTCGTGCTCTGCTGATCTTAATTTTTATTACTATAGAACCCCAAAGAATATCCGAGTTATCCCGACTGTCGTCTAACAAAGCCTTTGACCTCGGATGCGTCTATTCCGGTGGATAAACTAGCACCGAATCAAGAAAATCCAGAGAATATTAACACAAGGTACTACCGTCATCGAAATCATTGCCTTTTCTGTCGAAGAAGTAAGACAAATCACGTCAGACAAGTCCCTTGTACCCGATGGGATTCCTGAGCTGGCACGTAAGAAATTATCCACAGGGATATCAGTGCCTCTTTCGTCTCTTTTCGAACTGCCAACGAGAACAGAAAGCTTGCCTTTGCAGTGGACGACCGCCAACGCATTTCCCTTATATAAGGATGGCAACAAGCTTGATTCACTTTTCCTGCAAAACAGTGGAAGTTCACGTAAAGCGTGATGAAAATACCGCCTTGCAGAATCTTCAGTATGGTTGTCAGTGTGGGCGTTTTAGCCTCCCAAAGCAGCTGACTTATCTGGAAATCTGGATCGGCGCTTAGAAAGAGGTCTTCGGGGCATGCGTAGTGTACACCGATTTCTGCAAAGCCTTCGATGGTGTTTAAGATCAATGCCTTTTGCATAAAGTAAGGTCACTTGCCATCAAAGAAAAGCTTCTGAAGTACATAAAGGCACTTCTGTTTGGTCGAACACAACGCGTCCGTATCGGAAGATAAACAGAACAGGATGGACGTGACTGTTGGCATTCTTCAAGTTTCGGTTCTGGGGTTTTTACCTTTCGTTCCTTATACTTATTGTATCGTAACGTCGACCACACCCTTTATTCCCATCCCTAGGCCACTGTCCGAGCTGGTCAGTTGTCTGGTGCGGAGGATGAATGCAGTGGCTGATATAGCTAGTGACTTCGTCGGCTCGTGTCACATACACAACCTGATCTTCCAAACACAAGCACCGAAATTTCACAAAGAAGGTGTGGCAGTATGAATCACATGTGTGTAAGAGTGCCAGAGATCACGTTAAGGAGTCATTCCAGCCCGACTCTTAGTCCACCAATAATCCACCCTGTGGTCTCATCTTCGTGGACACGAAAATTTCCAGGCTGTACCTCCAATCTGAATTTTTTGCACAAAGGGGCTAGATCGCAATTGGTAGCCAGGAATGGGGAAGCGGATGGCGACCTTAACCCTAATCCTAACCTTAACACTAACCCTCACCTCAACCTTAAACGGTAACCGTGAACCCTAACGGCAACTCTAACCCTAACCGAAATCCTAAACGTAACCGTAGACCTTAAACATAGCCGTAACTGAAAAACCTAACGATAATGCTGAAACCTAATCATACGCTCAAACCCTAACCATAACCCGAAAACCTAAGCCTAAAAGCACAACCCTAACCTGAAAATGGGAAACCATTAACCGGTACCGTAATCCTAACCTCAAACGTAAAACGGATGCCAAATGGGTCAGATGTGCTTATGGAACACCACAAAATAGCCCCAGTAAACAACCCCCCAGCCACCTGTAATACGGGGCCTGGCTACCAACGGCGATCTAGCCGAAATTTCATTATTAAAACGGTATCCACATAATTTAAATAGGATTGCATTTTAAATATACTAATGTCCTGGATTAACGCGGTATTTAAATCGGGTTCAGTGTTGAGGGAAAATAAAGGACGTCGCCTCCACAACTGAATGAGGGCGATAATTCACTTGTTCTGTTGTGGTGTCACAACCGTGGGACTGTGTGTAGCTTGTGCGCCACTACCACCAGGCAAACCATGCTGGAAGAAGACAGATGGCACCAGACTGAGGGGTCTAATGCATACAGAACCCGGAGTTGTCCTCTCAGGCGGCAGTGGCCACTGGCGAAGTCAGGGCTGGTGTTTACCTCGTCCAGTCATGCCTGAGAGTCCATGGGACAGTGGTGGCAGCCGCTTTGGTAGGCCCGTGGTCCAAGCTCAAGTGCTGTCCAGTCAGTGTGTGTTGCATTTGCCGAGGGGTGGAATCCCAGTGGCTTAGGTTGTGCTTGCAGGGGGTGGGGTGAGTTCAAGTGGTCGCATGGGCAACTTCGGCTGTGCGGATGCAGGCATGCCCGAGCTGGTCAGCGCATCTGAAACGGCTCACTGCAAAAAGGTGGATGACCTTGAGGCAGAGAGGTCATGAACAGTGACGCCAGACCGACCATGATGGCTGCCTGCTACACTATTACCGAAATTTCCTCAGAACGTGTGCGCAGCCGGCATCTAAACAACAGGGTTTTCAAAGGCTTTAACTACTTCCCTCGCCAAATAAGTTTAAACGAAACGGAGAGACAAATATGGTACGCAAGGTGAGGGCGGTTACCATTGTCAAAGCTTTCCTCGGCCGCTGGTGCTAGGAGGGGCCGTCCTAACCGACTCGCTCTCA
>CACRXP010000013.1:2148464-2158513 GCA_902702965.1 Spirometra erinaceieuropaei
TTATGTCTAGCTCTTTTATTTCGCATGCACTAAGGCGCATCTTATTATAAGAATGAGGTTGTTGATAAGATAATAGGCATAAGACAGGAGTGGATGATACAGTAATTGTGTACCTATGTAGGAAAGAAGATGTGCGTACGACAAAAAGTCCACAGATTGGTGCATATATTTTGCTTGAAAAACCGGTTGGTCAAAGGACGGTGATGAGAATTTGAAAGCATGTGGAATCTTGACACATTCGTGAGCTGAGCTCATCAAAACCGCTTATTACACACGCGAAGATTACAGATTTGATAGACTTCAGTAATGACGGAATCATCAATTATGTTCATGAGATTTATCAACGCCGTCATCTGCCACACGAAAGACAAGATTAAAAATGCGAGAGAATCTAAGATTGAAGAAATTGGATTTCTGAAGTTATCATACGTTGTTAGGAGAGCAAACGCATTAAGTATCTTCCGATCGTTAATGTAAGGGGGGAGAGCAAAATAAATTTTACAAAGTGTTGTTTATTTCAATATTAAAGACTCAAACTAGAAGTGGCCCACAACTTTATTTGTGCACTTGATGCATGCGGGGCGTGCGCCTGTGGATTAGAGGAACACAAAATCGTTAAAACGGTGATGGACTTGAACTATTACGGAAAGAATTGTGAAAGAACACGCACAGAAAACGCACAACGAAAAGCCACACGAACCTCGTGATCATAAATTCCGCGCCATTGGAGGGCTGATTAAAAGCTTGTAAACCTAAGAAGCAAACTGAATTGAGATTTCTGAATATTATGACTTCCGTAATCAACCGATGGCCTCCAAAACTGCTAATTCCAACCCAGAATTTTTATCCTTAAGTGGAAAAACATAACTATTAGAACTTTACGGAAGCGCCGTTCATCGGTCATCACTTAATTGATCTCATAATTCTAGTAAAAGGTAAACGTCCCGCCCGCCGCGAGAATTTATAACAGTTTTAACCAGCAAGATGAGTTTGTTGGTAAGAAAATCTATCAACTCTCGGATTGCAGTCGTTTAATAAATATCGCAAGTTCCCATGGGTAAGAAATCGACCGACAAATTGAATGCATGCTCGCAAAAAAGCACGAAACATGTACGCTAAAGAACCACCTTTTTCAGGTAAACCAAATAGGTTTGAACAAGGTTTCTGCACAGTCAACCACGCTCAACATTTTTTGGAATCGAATAAGTAGTTGTGGTTTGAATACTTGATCAGAATGGAGATTTGACGCGAAAACATCAGTAGGGCTCTGCTTATATCCCTTATATATACTGGCTACTGAATTATCTACTGAATTAAAACTTCTCATAAGAGACGGCGAATCGTTTAACGTTCTCTAGGCATGTAGTATAGGGGGTACGCAGTCAGTGTCTGGTACAAATTCCTGTACAAAACGCTTAAAAATCATTTCTGAAACCGGGACTCCGGGCAGTACCTGAAACGAAGAACATCTTCTCTACTTGGTATGCATACCGAAGTTTTTTAACAGGATTACGAACTGAAACGGTGAAAACATGAGACTGTTGATATCAAACTGAAAGGGTAAACGAAAAACAGAAATACGCCTCTAAATAAGTGACAGGCATAAATTCCAATGTCAACTGTGATCCTTTTGGCAGAAAGCATTCTCACAGACCAATCAATGCAAAGACCCCCACTTTCAAATCTACCATTAACACAAATGACTGCTGTCAGAATTCTAAACTCTCCTATTTTCTCTGCCAAGTTGGATAGGCTCAAATTAATTGCAGGAGGCCACAAGCAATGTACTGACACAGCGGCTATATTACCTGATATCAGCGGATGAAAACCCTTCCTCGGAGACTCGGTAGCACCGATTTTGGGACTCCGTTCGCCCCACCGCCCTGGCTGTGCTCGGCCGCGCACGTACTCAGCACCAGGATCCTTTTGACGAAGATAACGCCGCCAACAGGTTACTGTTGGCGGAGATGAACAGGCTGCGCGGAACCTACCTCTACCGTCCAACTGATGCGCAAAAAAGCGGCCTTCTACCAATGTTGCCGCCTTGCGCGGCAACGGTTACAAGAAATGTTAGGCCACTGGATGGCCGTAAGGTCGAGGAGATCCAGACATACGCCGACCACCATGACTCAAAGAACGTCTTCGCTGCAGACAAGGTGATCTGCGGTTCCCCGACCAAAGGAAAGGCATCGCTCCTCAGTTCTGAGGGATCAACCCTTTTGACAAAGAAGTCGCAGATTCTAAAGCGCAGGGCCGAGCACTTGAGAAACTTTCTCAGTCGGCCCTCCATAATCGCCTACGCCGCCATCGACCGGCTCCCCCAAATGGAAATCAACGTCGACCAGGGTCTCTGCTCCCCGTTCCAGAAGCCAGTCGCACCCGGCAACAACTCCCCAGCGGGAAAGCAGCAGGCTCCGACGCAATCTCATGCAAAATCTACAAACTCGGCGGCCATCGTTTGATGGGCCAACTCACGACGCTATTTCAGGAGATGTGACACTGCGGATAAGCTCCTCGAAACTTCAAGTATGTAAGCATTAATCACCTCTACAAGCGGACAGGCAACCGGCAAGTCTGCGACTACCACATAGGCATCTCACTACTCAACATTGCCCGGAAGATCTTCATCCACTTCTCCCTCAATCGCTTTAACGGACACCTCGAGCAGGGATTCCTGCTGGAAAGCCACTGTGGTTTGCGACGACACCGTGTGCCACTGATGTGGCGTTCGTCGCTCTCCGGGTACAAATAAGGTGTCAGGAGATGCGAATCCACCTTTACACCACCTTCGTGGACTTAACGAAGGCCATGGATACGGTAAACGCGAGGGACTGCGGAAAGTCGTGCAGAGATTCGGCTGCCCTGAACGATTCCCGCATATGGTACGGCAGCTTCAGGATGGGATGATGGCGCGCGTCACGGGCAACGGAGCAATCAACGAGGCATTCGCAGTGACCAATGGAGTGATGCAGGGCTGCGTCCCCGCGCCTGCACTCTTCCCTCTCATGTTCTTTTCCATGTTGATGGACGCCTACTGTGATAGGCATCCCGGGGCACGCATCGCCTACAGAACCGACGGGCATCTTCTCAACAGCAGGCGCATGCCGGCGCGGATGATGATATCCACGACGACCGTTCACGATCTGCTCGTCGCCGACGACTGCGGGCTCAGCACCGCGACCGAAGTGGACATGCAAAGGATCATGGACCTCCTCACCGACGGGTGCGTCTACTTCGGTCTGACTATGAACACGGATAAAACAGTGGTCATGCACCAAACGTCACCCAAACCGCTACACTGCCCTTTTCTTCGAATTACTGTCGACGGTCACCAAATAAAAACCATAAATATTTATATTTATCTCGGAAGCACACTTTCCAACGGCCCCAGAGTTGACGATAAAGTTGGCCACCGGATCTCCAAAGCCACCCAAGCCTACGGCAGTCTGAAGAACTTTGTGTGGAATCGTCACAGCCTCCAACTGAATGCCAAACTGATGTGCAGGGCCGTTTTCTTGACGACACTTGTCTACGGACAGAGACTTGGACCGCCTACTCCAACTATGCCAAGAAACTCAAACCTATTCATCTCAACTGCCTTCGCAGAATACTAAAGCTGGGATGATAGGACAGGATCCAGACACGGAAGTGCTAGAACGGACCGCATCTTTATCATCTACGCCGTATTGAGTCAACTGCAGGTAAGTTAGAACGAACATGTTGTAAGTTACATCTTGAGTTACAGGCAGTTACGAGGTGACCTGATACAAGCCTTCCGTATCATACACGGCCAGGACTGCAGCCTCGTACCGGGGGACTTCTTCGAGTTAGCAACCACCACAAACCTACGAGGCCATCCATTCAAACTACGTGTGACAGGGGCCAGGCTGGACACACGAAAGTTCTCCTTTTCTAACAGAGAGCTAGAAGCTTGGAACGCCCTGCCTGTGGATGTCGTTATGTCTGCTTCCGTCGAGGTCTTTAAGAGGAAGCTGAATTTGCATAGCAGTGTCCACTAAATTACCACCCTACATATGTAATCTTGACAACCCCATTGTTATAATACTACTTCCTATATTTCAGTAACATCTTAAATTGAATTTCTTATTGTTTCCAACCCATGGCCTACGCTTACTGACATGCACATATGCAACTTTTGTCCCCGGGCGTATTATTTATTTCTCTGCACTCGAAACCACCGCTGTACAACTGCTCGTACCATTAACATTTGAGACAGTTTGTTTGTCTGTACAGAGCTGACGGTTTTCCAATCATTTGTTACCTTTATTGTACCTTTACCAGTTTTTGAGATTTTGCAGTTGCTTGTAAATAAATAGGGGGTTCAAAGGCGGAGACCTACATTTCCCTCAATAAAACTGAACTGAGGATGGAAGACACACGAGTACCGAAACAACTCCTCTACTGCGATGTCGCCACCGGTTATCGCTGACAGGGAGGACCAAAACTGCGCTACAAGGACACATAGAAGAATTCTCTTAAGCGACTGTGTATCGATCCAGAGATCTGGAAGGACCTTGCCAAGAACAGACCGGCCTGGAGAAGAGAAGTGAATAGAGGCGCTGCCATCTACGAAGTAATTCGGATTGCGTCCACAAAAAGCAAACGGAAAGCTCACAAATCGCAAGTGCCTCGTCTTTTCAGTGTCAACCACCCGAGACTTCCAGCCTGCTCCCTCTGCCAAAGAGCATTTCGCGCACGACGCAATTTCGCTGAACACTGTCGGAATTAATGCGCCACCAGCCCGATAAGATCTACCTCTTCTCCCACTCTCGTTTCTGCCACAAACCCCGCGCCGACCGCCAACCTCGTCACCGTCTTGCCTCGACCCCCGCCTCAACTACAGCGTTTAGTATCATCACCACCTCGTCTTCACGCACCCCCCCCCCACCAGAGGAACGGCGTCCGACGCCCCATCAATTTCAAACATCACCAACATCCGAATGTCCAGCGATGTCAACTCGGTTCATGCCTGTTCTCATTGCAATCGCACATTCACCTCACACATCGGCCTGGTCCGTCACTTGCGAATCCACTGCACGGGGAATGGAGAACCTGTGCCTGTAGCACCAACCTTCACCCGCCAAATCCGCTTCAACTGCCCTCACGCACGGGTCCATTCGTATACAAGTGCATTCAGGAAAACCTGCCGTAGACAACCGCCGGCTGCCATCTCCTACGGAAGTGTGAAGTGTGCTTCGCGGCTCCTTCTCAATAGGGCCGCATGTGGTATTCAAATCTGAGGCTATCACGGCATACCAGTCGCTGTGGCTGGGAAGGCTGTCAGCTGACGTCACAACTCACTCCACGCGGTCTGCCCAGTTGCGTGTTTTTGTGTGAAGTGACGAACTGGTAGGCTGAGAGACAGGCTGCCAAGGCTCCGTCTTAACCGGTCTGTGACACTCTCAAACACGTGCGTGCTTTATAGTTAGTGCCTCTTAGCCGCCGACTGTTTGGCTACCCAGCCTTAAAGGGTGACGGCCCAGGCAAATACAGAGCCACGTGTCACCCGTCTGGGCCTAAAGGTCTGAGAGAGTCTGCTATGCCATGATTAGCAATCCAAGGCCCTCGCAGTCTGGTGCGCGCTGCCTGTTCTCTGCCGGTAAATGCGTTTGTGCTCCCGTTATGTATAGAGGTCGTGAGCATGGCTGCCCAGTCATCCTCCTCCTTTTGACTCGTCGCGCTGTTTTGTTGTTGTTTAAAAGACTGGCCAGCTGTTGTGTGGACCAGGGGGTGTGGAGTGGAGCGCCAAGTTGCAGGCTCGGCCGCGCCATCCACCTGCGTCCTGCCTGGCTTCCGGCCTTCTTGAGTTTGTCTTGGCACCGGGCTCAGGTGGAGGAGAGAGCGCGGTAGATATTGCGTAAGTCTACACTCACTATCAACTAATTCACGCGCAAGTCACTCTGCCTGCTTTACTTTGTCGTGGTACCCACGGTGGACGTCGTCGGATGTGGCGGTCGAACTGTCAACTGTTTTTAATTAAAAGCCCCACATAGTTACGTTGACGGATACCTATTTGACTGGGCAAACGAGAATCAGCGTAGCTAGTATTGGAATTTTGAATACCTTGGTATGACGAGTTTCAACTTGGAGGGGGGGGGGCGTTGCAAGTTACAGATCTATTAAAAATTCCTGCTGTTAGCGGGAAATATCCGACGTCGTGTTACAAAATGATATAATAATTTCATGCAAAAATGGGGCCAGCCGATTATTGGGCAATTAGCCTATACGCGGTCTAACAGTCTTCCGGTTCCAAGCAAACAGCCGACGCGGAATAATGAAATTCACTGTAATTGATATAAAAGCAGGAAAACTTATTTTTGCTGAACGGCTTCGACGCTTCTGCAATGGACTGGAAAATTCCTATGATCTACCCCTATCTACATCATTCGACTCAAATGATTGCAGTTTTCTCTGGAAGAATACCTAATCCTATACACAGAGTTTGGATAAAGTCTAAGAGACGGAGAGCAAAATAAATCCCCAGACCTTGCTTCCAGTAAAAAAAGGGAGTCATAGAGTAGTGAGCTCGAAACCGCCACCTGACCTAAGTGACCATATTGCATTTGCCTGTGTATGCTCTGTCCTACCGTTTCTCAACCGCGATCTGAGAGGTGCAGAAATATTTGGAAAGATTTGGACGCAGTAATACGCGCTGCTTCGGAGAAAATCTGGTAAGTTAACAAGGACGGTGACGAAGATCTCTGGCAGTGTTTCAGGGGGTTCTATAAGGTTTAGTTAATGCCTATTTTCCCAAGAAAACAATCAGACCGTGCGCTCGAATTGCATGGGACAATGAAATGACAAAGGGAGCAAAAAGAATAAAACGACTTCGGCAAAGCTACTTGCAGCTTTAAGATCGCATATTATTTGCCAAATATAAAAATCAACATTATAACTGCCACAAGCGAATACGAACTCTTAGAAACTTATCTAAGCACCGACTGACGGCAGAAACCAGTACATGTTCCAAGAAGTTTTGTATGTACATCCGAAGTAGAAGGTAGCCCAGGGACAAGATTGCGGATCCAAAGGATGGCATAGGAAACAACTTATATGATGGTCGACAAAGAGTACTTTTATTCCAGTTGTTCGATCGATTTTTATGGTGTTGTCACCCGAAGACAAACCGGGTTTGAAATGAACCAAGGTGTGACATCGAGAATGTCAATTTTACATTCTCGTCTTATTTGCTACTAACGGTTTAATAGTAACCAAACTTCTGGATCGTACTTTTGTTTCCGCATACTTGCCAATTCTCGTTGTACTTTCATTGTTCTTTGTTGTCGCTCGTTTCTAAACCGATCACCACACGTTGGTGTCATCCGTGTGAATGCCGCCTTATCACCTCGAATGTATGTGCACCCCTTAATTTAGGCCTCTTATTGTTGACTTTGTCGTGCTCTGCTGATCTTAATTTTTATTACTATAGAACCCCACAGAATATCCGAGTTATCCCGATTGTCGTCTAACATAGCCTTTGACCTCGGATGCGTCTATTCCGGTGGATAAACTAGCACTGAATCAAGAAAATCCAGAGAATATTAACACAAGGTACTACCGTCATCGAAATCATTGCCTTTTCTGTCGAAGAAGTAAGACAAATTACGTCAGACAAGTCCCTTGTACCCGATGGGATTCCTGGGCTGGCACGTAGGAAATTATCCACAGGGATATCAGTGCCTCTTTCGTCTCTTTTCGAAATGCCAACGAGAACAGAAAGCTTACCTTTGCAGTGGACGACCGCCAACGCAGTTCCCTTATATAAGGTTGGCAACAAGCTTGATTCACTTTTCCTGCAAAACATTGGAAGTTCACGTAAAGCGTGATGAAAATACCGCCTTGCAGAATCTTCAGTATGGTTTTCACTGTGGACGTTCCAGCCTCCCAAATCAGCTGACTTATCTGAAAATCTGGATCGGCGCTTAGAAAGAGGTCTTCGGGGCATGCGTAGTGTACACCGATTTCTGCAAAGCCTTCGATGGTGTTTAAAATCAATGCCTTTTGCATAAAGTAAGGTCACTTGCCATCAAAGAAAAGCTTCTGAAGTACATAAAGGCACTTCTGTTTGGTCGAAGACAACGCGTCCGTGTCGGAAGATAAACAGAACAGGATGGACGTGACTGTTAGCATTCTTCAAGGTTCGGTTCTGGGGTTTTTACCTTTCGTTCCTTATGCTTATTGTATCGTAACGTCAGCCACACCCTTTATTCCCATCGCTAGGCCACTGTCCGAGCTGGTCAGCTGTCTGGTGCGGAGGATGAATGCAGTGGCTGATATAGCTAGTGACTTCGTCGGCTCGTGTCACATACACAACCTGACCTTCCAAACACAAGCACCGAGATTTCACAAAGAAGGTGTGGCAGTATGAATCACATGTGTGTAAGAGTGCCAGAGATCACGTTAAGGAGTCATTGCAGCCCGACTCTTAGTCCACCAATAATCCACCCTGTGATATCATCTTCGTGGACACGAAAATTTCCAGGCTGTACCATTAATCAGAATTTTTGCACAAAGGGGCTAGATCGCAATTGGTAGCCAGGAATGGGGAAGCGGATGGCGACCTTAACCCTAATCCTAATCTTAACACTAACCCTCACCTCAACCTTAAACGGTAACCGTGAACCCTAACGGCAACTCTAACCCTAACCGAAATCCTAAACGTAACCGTAGACCTTAAACATAACCGTAACTGAAAAACCTAACGATAATACTGAAACCTAATCATACGCTCAAACCCTAACCATAACCCTAAAACCTAAGCCTAAAAGCACAACCCTAACCTTAAAATGGGAAACCATTAACCGGTACCGTAATCCTAACCTCAAACGTAAAACGGATGCCAAATGGGTCAGATGTGATTATGGAACACCACAAAATAGCCCCAGTAAACAACCCCCCAGCCACCTGTAATACGGGGCCTGGCTACCAACGGCGATCTAGCCGAAATTTCATTATTAAAACGGTATCCACATAATTTAAATAGGATTGCATTTTAAATAGACTAATGCCCTGGATTAACGCGGTATTTAAATCGGGTTCCGTGTTGAGGGAAAACAAAGGACGTCGCCTCCACAACTGAATGAGGGCGATAATTCCCTTGTTCTGTTGTGGCGGCACAACCGTGGGACTGTGTGTAGCCTGTGCGCCACTACCACCAGGCAAACCATGTTGGAAGAAGACAGATGGCACCAGAATGAGGGGTCTAATGCATACAGAACCCGGAGTTGTCCCCTCAGGCGGCAGTGGCCACTGGCGAAGTTAGGGCTGGTGTTGACCGCGTCCAGTCATGCCTAAGAGTCCATGGGGCAGTGGTGGCAGCCGCTTTGGTAGGCCTGTGGGCCAAGCTCAAGTGCCGCCCAGTCAGTGTGTGTTGCATTTGCCGTGGGGTGGAATCCCAGTGGCTTAGGTTGTGCTTGCAGGGGGTGGGGTGAGTTCAAGTGGTCGCATGGGCAGCTTCGGCTGTGCGGATGCAGGTATGCCCGAGCTGGTCAGCGCATCTGAAACGGCTCACTGCAAAAAGGTGGATGACCTTGAGGCAGAGAGGTCATGAACAATGACGCCAGACCGACCATGATGGCTGCCTGCTACACTATTACCGAAATTTCCTCAGAACGTGTGCGCAGCCGGCATCTAAACAACAGGGTTTTCAAAGGCTTTAACTACTTCCCTCGCCAAATAAGTTTAAACGAAACGGAGAGACAAATGTGGTACGCAAGGTGAGGGCGGTTACCATTGTCAAAGCTTTCCTCAGCCGCTGGTGCTAGGAGGGGCCGTCCTAACCGACTCGCTCTCACGCTGACCTGATGATCCCCCCACGCGCCGTGCGCGTGCTAATGTCGCGCCAGCCCCCGACAGGATTGCAGGTCGACCCAACCGGCCGGATGAGTCAGACGTCCAGCCGACACGCTAACCACTCAGGGGCGCCATCTGATTGGCCCAATTTCGATCTGACCTTGGTCATCCACGTATGTTAATTTTTCTCCTAATATACAATGTTGGAATAGGTTATTCTTCTTCCGCCCTTTCTG